>WUQG02447093.1:0-13184 GCA_011317285.2 Androctonus mauritanicus
GATTTCAGGAAATTTTGAAAAGGAATTTATCATCAATACTGATCAGATGGGATGCCAGTATCAGTCTACATATGATAAAAAAAACAGCAAAACATGGAAAGGGGGAAAAAAACCATTTCTACCGAGGATCGAACCTCGATTCAACTAGCCTCCTGAAGCCCACTCTAACCACTTCGCTACCTCGGAGTTTATCAACAACATTAAAATTATTGATATATAAATTGTTAAAAAAAGCTTTAAATGTTATTTTTGTGTGAATGACTACTTTAAGATTTGGTTTCTACTTTAAGATTTTATTATGCCTATGGTTCTCTACTAATGTACCAAGTTTGAACAAAATCGATGATGACAACGTCTGACCCTCTCCTTGTAAATGTAATGATTTGAAAAATTAGGCAGTTCAATTAGTAAAAAATCTTGCGTTTTTATAATTTAATAAATGTTGTTCAAAATATTTTCTACCAGTTGTAACACAATTAGTCTGTTGCTAATATAGCAATTCAATAAATATCAAGTTTGAAATAATAAATGAAATCAATGCATAAAATAATTTTCCGATTAAAAGAATTCTTTTTGGTCACAATACAATGAAGATTGTAGCATAATCAATTTTTGATACGTATAATGCACAATATCACAACATTACTAATTTCAACATCCCTCCAATTAAATCTTTTTCAAATGGAAGAGCAGAAAAATATGTAGACTCAAAAGTTTATGAATCTTCTGAAAATTGCATTGAAAAATAATTGAACGATTGAAACTGTAGACGAATCAACACGTAAATAATCAAAACTAAGTTTCTCCTAATAAATATGTTTTCAAATTATGCCTAGGCAATGCCGGTCACACTTTGCTAATAATAAATAATTGCATATTTTAACTTAAATTTGAATCAATGTTCATTATCGTTATGCGGTATTATGCAAAAACATTGATGAACTTTCAAGTTTATAAAATTAAAACAGACCAAAATCGACGTATCTATTGATTTTGTGAAATAAAAAATACGAGCTCAGTAACGAAATCAATTTTTTAATTTTTTTAAATTAAAAAATTGATTTCGTTTTTCAGCAGATTTGATTAGATAGTTCTGTTTCGTAACTCTTTGTTCGATATATTATATTTTGGAAGAGAAAACTTATTATTTCTTAAATATGCTGTAACTACTGTAAAAATCTAAAAATATGGATGCTAGAAATCAGAATCATTCAAAAATTCATTCTCTTGAAAACTCAAACTTTTTAAAATTTTCGTGTGTGAGAGTGCATACGCATCGACACGCAAGTGCAATAGAAGTTGCGAAAATGAAGGAATAAATACACTTATTCTGATGAAAGGTATTTTGTATTTGTTAAAATGAATAAACCAATGAAATTTGGTTGTTTAGTTCTACATAATTTTTCCTTAAATTTGAATTTTAAAAGTACTTCCGAAGATATCAGCCAGATGGTTGCCTGGTAAAGCGTTTGCTTTCTAACTTAGAAGATCCAGGTTCAAATCTGGATCCACATCTCCAGTTTTTCACGAGGGATCCGGAACTGGCCTGTTCAATCCCTTCCTTCAACCTTTCGGTTAATGTTGGCCAGCCTGTGGTGGGCTCTAAAAATGGCCGTTATCAGATAAAGAATATCCCTTGAGCGTATGGCAGATAATTAATCAAACTAACCTAAGCTAACTTCCCGAAAATCCAGAAAAATCTGAAAATCTGGACCGACCAAATTCCCCGAGTATTCCAAATTTTCAGACTTTTTACTTAATTAGAAAATCAATTCTAATAAAGTTATCACACCTAGCTTTATGGAATTTTTTACGGTCTAGAATCATATTAAAATTTTAAAATAAAACTAGAATAGAAAACGAACGAGAATGTAATATTTATTTTTAAGCAAATAAACAAGTGACATCAAACCAATGAGATCACATTTCAAATCATGCATTTAATTAATTTTTTATTAATAATTTTTAAACGTTTTTTTCGCTCAAATATTAAATTTGAAGATTTCTAATAGAGATATTTGAAATATATTCATAACTGACTATGTATTTATTTGTCAAAAAACTTTTGACAAATGAATAAATGCCATGCATGTTCCTTATTATTGAACAATCCTTAACTAGTTTAATATATATAAAGTGTAAGAAGTAATCTGATACTTACTCAGACTCTCGATTTCCAGAAAAATATTCTAAAATTTTAAATTTTATATATAGTTTTTTTTTTATCTATTCTAGAATGATAACTATTGAAATATGACAGATGCAGGGTTATTAATCAGATAAAACTTCTGTTTTTTGGCATTTTTTTCTCAGAATAATCCAAAACATTTTTTTTTTTTTTGATAAATTAATATCCACATTACATTTTTGAAATACAGTAGTAATTTTGAATATCTTATGAATTACAAAAGATTCAAACATTATTGCACTTTTCGCAATAAATTTAGTAAGGTCGTTAAACAAGTCAGCGGATAAATAGAGGAATATTAAGAAATGTTAAGTTTTTAAATAAAACATTTTTTTTTTTTTGTTATGTTTTGCCATCTGTAGACACTAGAGAGTTTGAAGTCTTCGTTGGCTAGTGACGTTTCGATAAGTTGCTGATTGAAAATTTCATTTTTAAGAAAATTTAGAGTTAGAACTTTTAGCAAAAAGCTGCTGATATAATTTAGTGATGTGATTACACTGTAATTTTAAGGAAAGTGTTCTTTTGAAGATTATTTGTTTAATGTAAACGACATAGTTAATATCTGTACTATCCCCATAACGGTTAAAATGATCAATATGGCGCCGAACTGTTTTTTGTTGGCGGTTTAGTAACTCTTTATAAAACGAGCTAAACAGTTGAGGGTAAAAAGAGACAATATGTTTTAGCTAAGCCAATATTACTTAAATGATATAATTAAATTGCAGATATTACAGTAATAATATAATATACATATGAAATTTATATAATCAATGGAATTGAATTTAAGAAAATTTAATTTTTATCTATTTGAAAATAATAAAAAGATGATCTAAAGACCAAGTGGAAATTTCATTAATTTAATATAAGATACAATTTAATTTTATTTGAAACCAAAAAATTATGTAGATTTTTTTACAAATTAATTTATAGATTTTATACAAAATGGTATCAAAGTATACAAGGAAAGGAAATAGAATGAAATGGAGTGAGGAAAATATGAAACAAGCTTTGTTGGCTGTAAAAAATGGAAAATACACAATAAGGGCTGCTGGAAGAAAATTCAAAATCCTAGGATCAACATTCGGACACCATATTAAACGCCACATTAATAGATCTGTTGGTCGTTCCACAACGCTTTCATATGATGAAGAATTGGCTCCAGAAAAGCGTCTGGAATCCCTATCACATAGAGGATTTGGATTAACTATACAAGAACTTAGAAAATTGTCTATGAGTATTGTGCAAAAAATGATATAAAGCACTGTTTTAACAATAGCTGAAAAGACTGGTTTAAATCTTTTATGAAGCGATATCCTAAGTTATCGCTAAAAAGACCAGAATCTCTTTCTGTGGAGTGAAGAGAATGAATAAAGAATCTGTAGACATATTTTTTAATATACTAGACAGTGTTTACAAAATACAATTTATTTAATAAGCCAGAAGTAATCTTTAACATGGATGAAACTGGTATGCCATTAAACAATCGACCATCATTAGTGATAGGGAAGAAAGATGAAGCAACTTCTGCTATCACTAGTAAGGAAAGTGGAGAAAATGTTACAGTTGTTGCTGCAATGAGCGCAGCAAGACAATTTATTCCTCCTTTTGTGATATTCAAAGGAAAAAGAAATTGCAGGCAAGACAACAAGCCACCTGGAACAAAAGTAACAGGATACATTAATGAGCCAACATTTTTGGAATGGATGAAACATTTCAAATCAGCACAGACATCAAGGTGTATGTCTGCTGACTTTGGATGATCATGTCACACACTGTAAATCACTGAATGTTCTTGATTTTTCAGGAGAAAATCAAATCATATTAGTATATTTGCCACCACATACAACACATAATCTTCAACCTATTGACAAAACATTTTTCAAACCACTGAAAACATATCATCACGAATGCAATAAGTACATAAAAGCAAGTTGTAGAGAGGCAATCACAAAATATTGCTTTGGAAATATTTTAAAAGTTTCATGGAGTAGATCAGCAATAATTGAGAGTGCAACAAATGAATTTCGTTCAACTGGAATATTTCCATTAAACCAATTTATCATCCTAGATTTTGCATATATTCCAGTTGCTATTGAACACGAAAACGAGCCTGATCCTATGCTCACAACCTGTTCAAACATTTCCACAGAGATACCAAGTACTGGTATTGATACTTGTATAAAAAATAAGATAATGCCTGAATCATGCAATAATGCAATAGAGGAATTAAAAAAAAATAGCCCCTTCACCAAAGAGAATATTAAAACAAACAAATAGACCATCAAAAAAAAAAAAAAAAAACAAAAAGCAGAATTATTAACACCATCTGATTATCGCAAAACTCTTTCTGAGAAGATCAGTAAAAATAATAAGCTTAATAATATTGATGACGCTCTGAAAGTAATCAAAAATATTCCAACAGATAATTGTAGATTTTGTTTGAAAGAATATTACGATGAGGATCGAGTAAGGATGGAAACTGGATTCAATATCAATTCTGCGGAATTTAGTTCCATGAAAAATATATTGGAACAAAAGGATGAGCAAATTTTGTATGTGAAAGACGTTTCTAAATGATAATATTTTAAATAAAAATTTTTGTAGAATGTTACTTTTAAGTATGGAATAAAATAAATGGAATGTCTTGTTTAATCCTCCATCTGTTATCTATCGTCTTTGTTTACCCTCCACGATGGGCTAATGCAGACAAATACACTCAATTTTTAAAATGCCTTTTTTTTATATTTCTTTAATTCGAATTTTCTAATACCTAAACTATTTTAGCATCCAGACTATATACTTATTTTATTTAACAAAAGAATTACTTAACACTAAATAGTTTTGAAGATATTGAACAAAATTTGCCAGTTATCTTGTTTAACCCCCCTCCACCATATAATTGTTTAAAGTAGTTTTGAACAGAATCAAATGCTTTTGTATTTTTAGAGAGCTACTAATCGGCTTTCTCATATAGTGAGAAAGCCGATTAGTAGATTCTACATTTAGTATATTCACTATATCTAGTGCTGACAGCGAAGAAAAGTCAATGAACGAAATATAATAATAGGCCTATTCGATGGTTTGATTTACCTATGCAATCAATCAACACTAGAAATACGAGAAAACAGTCAAACAGAATAGTGGGAATACGAGTAAATAGCCAAACAACAGGAGCTCTCTGCAACAAAAGTATACTACTCTATTCAGTTTTCCCTAAAACTGATTTAAAGAGTATATTAAAATAGTTTAGATCTTAATTATGCATATTATAACCAACCTATTTTGCCATATGTCTATCATCAAAGGAAAACCAAATTTATTTTTTCTACATTTGCAATTTATATAAACAGTAGGCCTATGTATTAAACGCGATAAATTATCTTAATATTCTATATTCTTATATTAATATTATCGATTTAACAATAAAATTAAAATATTATCTTCCATTGTATATTTGTATAGTATGCGTTTTAAATATAGGGGAGCGTTGCCTATTGCGTACTGGTCACTAAATCGTACCGGATAGCTATTTCGTTACATACAAGTCGGTATGCAACGAAATAGCTATCGGGTACGATTTAGGTGACAGTACGCAATAAGCAACTCTCCCCAATATTAATTATAAATAAATGTTTAACAATGCAGTTCATCTATTTTAAAGTACACTCGTTGAAGATTACTTATAAACTTTTAATTATTAGACTATTCATTACAAAAGTATCCAGCGTTGCATTAATTTTTCTTGCATACAATTTTCCTTATCTATATACAGATAAACATAAAATTCAGTTTATATTTTAAGCCCATAAATTATAAAAAAATCGCAAAAGATTTAAAATAGCTTTAGCATTAACAAGTAAGAAAAACTTTCAAATGATATATTTATAATACTGTTCAATACAGAATTTTTTTTTTATTTAACCAAATTAATTATGTTTTTTCTCTACTTTCGTTATATTTCTCTAATGCAAATTATAGCAGAAAAGTCTAGAATCTTTTGAGGGGATTCTGAATATATGTAGCAAAAAATATCTCTTGTTCACAAGACTTTAGATAACAGACAATTCATACTATTTTTATTACCATCCTCGTTCTTAGAACGCTATATTGGCTATAATAGAGAGCAAGCTTTTACGATTAGATAGAATAGATCGATATTTCTGTTCTGAATACATACTTCGAATAGTCCTATTTTTATTTCTTTATAATAGTATAGGCTACAAGTCAAGAGCTGTAAATAGTACAATAGATGTTAAGGAAAAGCAAATGACGTATTTCGGATTTTGCAGCGAAGATTTACTTCTGAATAGGTTTAAATCTCCAAAATCCTGAAACTTCTTTATCCGATTTGTTCATATTCGACATTGCAATTCTTATGACTACAGAAATAGCTATATGCACAAACAGTTATTTTCTTTCACAACTGTTCAAAATACAATGTAAATAAAAACTTTAATAATAAGTTAATTGAGATATGATTAAAAGTAGCATAAAAAAATATGCAGTAATATAAAATCACTTAATCGCCATTTTTATATTTTTATTCAGTTTGAAAAATTTAAATTAAGAACACAGATGTTACATCAACCATAATCATTTTAACGTGTCAACAAGCTTTTAAATTGAATGCAATTTGTCGTAATCTAGATCACGATAAATCCGACTTTCGTCATAATACTTTCATGAATATGTTTATAGAATAACAATCAATTCAACTATAATTAAAATTGTATTTTTTGATTTAAATGAATGTATCCATTAAACAAGTGAAACGAAAAAGTTTTAAACTAATTAAGATTTGAAGATTAGCATAAAATTAAAAAAAAAAAACATTTTTGGTTAGCCAAAAACTTTGTTCACTAATGTCAACTTAATTACAAAATGTGATAAAATATAATAATAAGTAGTAGTTATCTTCCGGCGTTTTTATAAAATTTAGTTATAATATAATGTATAAATAAATATCTTACGATACAATATAGAATTTAAATGGACAACATAATATTATTAATAAATTAAAAATACTGAAAAACGTTCATTCAGTTTTTAATTAAAATATTGATACTGTAGAACGTTCATTGTGTGATAAAGCTCCCAATTAATAATTTGGGAATAAACTGAACACACTATTCACAAAAAATATTATGTGGTGTTAAAATGTAATTTATACTTTACCATCATATAACTGAAGTTTTTCACGTACAGAAATCAATTAGGTTTCTTAGGAAAGATAAAAATAAAAGTTATTCTGTTTTTATTTTTGCATTTGTTTAATCAGTTATTGCATTTACTGACTAAACAAATCTTTAATCAATATAATAGGTATATACTATGTCTATCATAAAAAGATAAATTTGAAATTTTCTATAAACGAATTTTATCAAAATACTTTTGTCTTACGAATATATTTCGAAAACGAATGCTGATCTTAAATGATCAACATATAAAAATTTTCACTAATTAGAAAATTAGTAAATATTTTATTAATAATCTATAAGTTTGTAGTTATTTAATTGTTATTCCAATGCAACTAGTCATGGTTATTCAACATTCAGAAATCGATAAAAATGCTTTTTTTCATTTCTTTTTATCGATTACAGAAAAGAATATCGATCTTTAATTTAGACAATTAGAAATCAAGTCCAGTCCAATAGTCTTATCCAATAATTAAAGGTACATAGTGTTTTGTTAAGACTCCATTACTACTCGAAAAATTTAATTATTAAAGTTGGTTCATCTTGTGAATAGAAAGAATATCTCCATCTTACAAGTTAGCATTAATTGGATAAATAATTTAAAGCTATAATTGGAGATTCTTTTTTGATTAATTTAAGTCAAGAGTCAGTACATCAATAAAATCAGTACTCTTTATTAATATTTTGAATAACATTAAGTATCTGTAATAAAGATTGTTTGTTTGCATAATAATGTATTAGCAAAGAATTAAATTACTTTCTTTACATTACCTTATATGTGAGAAATTATTATAATTATTGAATTATAGAATAATTCAATATTCTTGTTGTTAATAATTCAAAATAATAAATTTACTAATGAATAAGGATAATTCAATACTAATGAATTAGAGAATAATTCAATAGTAGCCTGAGACTACTATATAAGCTGTTACTACTGTGTATATTGTATTATTGAAAATCGACAGAAATTATAAATCTGTTTTATTTGCATAAAATCTATGTAGCTTTAATATAGGTTTATGAGCAGCATACATTTCTCTTCAATATAAAATAAATATATATAATATAACAATAAAGTTCGTGATGTGTTTGTGTCCAGTTCTTTCATAGAATTGTTTGTCGAAGCACACCTCTATGGACTCACCAATTTGTTAATTATAAGTTTATTTACAAAATATATAAAACACAATGTGAAATACAAAACTATATACTTCGTCTGGAGAGACTGGATGATACAACATGTGATGAAATGAGATATTCGGAACAAACAAAAAAACTTTCCATGGGAGAGTGACCGTGAGTATCCACAGAAAGAATGTAACCCCAGAAGACCACCGCTGTCTGGTCCGTTTCTGTACGACCTCTCGGAAATATACCCCCACAGAGAATCATGACAGAAGTTCTCTTCCACTGAGATCCGCCGAATACATAAAACTAGGAGCCCGCCAAGTCCAGCCCGCTCCAGCTATCTTCCGTGAGATATTCGCTTTCTTCTTTTCTATGCTCTCACTCGCCGTAGTGTCACTCTTTACTCCCGTATCCGACTGTCCCTTTTCTTCCCATTGTCCGAAGGTTTTTATGTTTGTTTTTGCCCTTCAATGAGCTTAAAATGTTAAATTGTAAAGGAGGAAAAATAAAGTGACAGAAAGAAAAACCCATTACTAATAATTTAAGTTAGAGTGTTAATCCCTCTTTAAGCTGGTCTAAATATTTCACAATTGTCCGTTAATGTAGTTTATGTCTTCAAGCTTCCCCTCCGTAGAGTACAGGCGTTTATATCCCGACAATAATAATTATTATAATAGCAAAAGACAATATCTGGCTGTGTAAACCATAAATCCCCATAAATGTACATAGCGCCTTAAAAATTCAGCAGCATGCTCAGGATAGTTGTAGTCATTTCAGGACCAAATGCAATCAAATTCAAAAAATTGGGATTGCAACTAAAATATATATTTAATTCTTCAGCTTTTTGTTCGAATTTGAATGTTCTGATACTTCTGGGAAGATTTAAGGTGAAATATTATTAAAATTCCAGTAATAATTCTGGATTGAAATGAAATCCCAAATAATGTCATTGGATACTTGATATCATTATGACATATTAGGAAAACATTTTGATAATTATGACGATACTATGACGCAACAATAAATTAAATGGATTAATTTAATCGATATAATAATCTATATAAAATTTGTTTACGAAATTAATGTTATATTTGTATATTTATATATGATTAATAACAAATACATCACAAATATGTAACAATGAGTAGTGTTCAGATTCTTAACAACGGATGATTTCATGATAGTAAAATAATAAGTGATTTCATATATACGCAATAATGAATTTCGTCATAATGCAATAATAATAAATTTATCGTGTGCTATAACAATGAAGGGCATCAGAAATATATAACATTTGATGTCACTATGCTGACGTAACGATGAATACTATCACAAATAATAACAATGGATCTGTAACAATATAGAATGAACTCAGTCACGATTCTGTAAAAACAGAGTTATAAATGATTATTGTGATATCATATAATTCATTGTTGCTTTATATGTTTGTATATTATCGGCATATAATAAGCATCATAGGTAAAGTATACTGAAGAATATTGAGTTTTACTCGGAAATTTTAAGAAACCAAAAAATATTGAAACTTAAAAGAAACAATTCTGAAAAGAACTAAAATAGCCTATTTTCCGAAAATGTCCTTTATTTCGAATGATTGAAGTTAAAAAAAATTAAATTAGTTATTTAAACTAATTTAATTTATTGATTTATTGACATTATGGATAAATAAGTTGATAATGAACTACGCAGAAGTACCATTTTAACATATATTTCATTATTATAATAATTGGAATCCATTGACTGGATATATTCAATTTGAATGTTAATTTAGCCAGCATATGACACCATCGTCGCGTGACATAGTATTATATTTTCATGATGTCATCCATTGTTGATTACTGTGACGCCATACATTGTTATTGTTACGATGATGTCACGTTAATGTGCCAGTAACGCCATCATGATCGAGGTGGACAATAGATGGCGCTAGGGATTAAGCAATGCAGAAATAAGCCATACATTATCCCTGTACTGTTAACATCTAGCATCATTTATTGTAAAAAACATATAATAAAAATTTGATAAAATTAAATGCAATCCTATAGGATCAGACAAGCATAAAAGATTAAATTAATCAACATAGAGATGGCCTTAAAAGGCAGAACATCACTATCAAATTTCATAAAAAATCTACTAATTAATTCAAAAGTTATTAGTGATGGTAATCCTATAAACCTCCTTTTCTTTTGGAAAATAGATTATAAAAAATCACAGTTTATAGAAAAAACATATTGAAAATCCGCTAATAGAATTAATGGGTCTATCCCATTTTTCAAATACAGTAATTTGCTTAGATCAATAGACAATAATCATTTTTAATTCCAATAATCAAGTTGTAAAATTTTATTAGTACGAAAATGATTGTTTTATCGCTAATCAAATATTTTTTGATATGATAACAACAAAATCTCTGAAGAATTAATTAAAGATTGTCTTCAGTTAGCATAAATCATCAATGCCTTTAGAAATTAGAATACAGTATTGTAAGCATACTAAAAATTAATTTATCAGCTATACCGAACCAAACATTCTTTTTGTTTCCTTTATATTCAGTTGTTTACATACAATAAAGATTTTTGTATGTTTTACAGTTTTTTGAATTAATAATATTCGATCGTTTGATAAAATCTTAATATTTATCCAATTTAACAAACCGATTTTCAAATATACATACTAATAGATTTCAAAACTCTATTCAATATATAAAAAATTTCATTATTTTCTAACATCTGAATCATAAAAAAATTGATCATTTAAATTGATTCATCTTAATCTGTTCAAGACCATTCGCATTAATTTTCTCAATCGATTTTATAAATATCAAATGTTACAAATAAATGATTTTACGAAAGGGAATATAAAAAATACTGCAGGCAACGATTTAAAAAATCTATCATCATCTGTCAAAATGAAGTATTTTTTATATGAATGTTAAAAAAAAGAAAAGAAAAAGAGAAAATCTGCACATTTAATTCTTAAAAAAGAAAATTTTAAATTAATTTGTATTTGATCGATATTATGGTTATTTTATTAATTTATAATGATTAAATAATATCTAAACATGCACAATTAAGAAGTATTAAAAGCTCATACAGCAAGAATGTATGAAATGACTTTGTAAGGATGAAATTTTTAATAACATATTTTGAAAAATAAAAACATTTTTATTTTTATCAAATTAATTTTAAATTATTTCCTACAAACTTTGATTAATTTCGATAAAATTCTTAATAATTGAATGAACACATGAAAATCATTAAGATGTATCTACAAATTAAATATTTGTCGACATTTATTTTAGATAGGAATTGATTTATAATTGTAATTTAAGAATAACTAGAAAATAAAAGCATCTTATTATGACAATTAAGTATCAGACAGAGCTTATTATTTCGAAAATCAGTTTTGAAGAAATATTCGAATTACATTTTTATAAGAAAATATTGAATACTTATTTTAATTGGGAAGAGTCAACTTATTCATTAATACAAACCGAACTTTTAATATAATTAATTACTATAAGTATATTAAAAGTCTACTTCAAAAAGCATCAAATAATTTTTCTTGTAATGTTAACATTAACATTATAAAAAACTTAAAAAATTATGATTTAATTATTAAATAATCATTGATATATATTCTTGTTTTATGCATTATTGGATTCAAACAAATGCTACATTTGTTTCGCATTAAGAATATTAAAACATTTTCTTTTTAAAATAATTTACCATTTTATGCTACGAATTTTTCGTTTTAGAACGAATGTAAACAAACAAATGAAAAATATTTTGAAATTAAAATAAAAAAATTAAGAAATCAGATGAAATATAAAAATTGTTTAATTTTTATTTGTTGAAAAACTTTAATTATTTACTAGTATTGAAGGAATAAAAATCAATACATTTAACAACTTGTAAGATTTATCTAGTTAACGATGCTATTTTTAATTACTTTCAGGCTTAATTTTTAATGTGTTTACTGAAAGGTGAACATCACGATTAAGAAAAAAAACTTTATTCGCTTTTCTTTTGTTATAATTATTAAACATTAACGAGTAAAATTACACGGCCATTGTAATACAGCATTATGTTAGAAACTAGACATAATGACATAACTGGGGAACTGAAACGAAATAATGAAATATTAACCAGTATTATGCGCGACGAAGCATGAACGAGCTAACAGAATATTTAATTTTATTTCAATATATATAAATATTATATATTCATTTCATTCACGAAATATACAATTAAATAATCAATATTATGCAGAATTATTAATAGGATAGAAAAGGGAAAAGCTTACCTATAATACCAAAAATTTAAAACCAATGAAATGAGTATCAAGAATTGATCACAGTTTTCAATTAATAACAGTTATCGAGCAATTTCCTCTCCAAGAATAGTTTATCAATTGAATGAATCGGTTGTGTTCAGTTAAAATATCAGCGTGACCTATATCGTAGATTAAATAACTACAGCACTTCTGACGAACTGCGCTGTCAATATGCATAGAACCATCCACGATTTCTAGGCAATGTCTGGATTGTGCTGTCCATTGGTTCATTCGACATTAAACATTTTATATTTACAGAAATGCTTAATGATAATGAATTGCTGAAAAAGCAATATTTGGTTTAAATATTAACATCA
>WUQG02447104.1:0-13184 GCA_011317285.2 Androctonus mauritanicus
CGGGCATAATCTGATTTCTTAGAGGTTCTCAACCTGTTATACGGTTACCATCAATGGTACACGTATCACATGTTGAGAATCTCTGATGTAGAATATATATTAATATATTGACGTAGAATATAGCTTAAACAACATACTATATATATATACACATACACACCTCTATTAAATCTATACAAAAAAAAAAAAAAACCAAATCCAAGATAGGATGGAGTATCATGATGGTTATGGTCTTGAAAGAAGAAAATATAATAATCAGTAGAAATGCCAAAAATTCAATTTGATAAAACAACTAAGTTTGTCTCTCAACGTAATTTTCGGAAAAATAATTATCGATTTATAGAATTCCAAACGTGTTGAAAATTTTTACGGAGTGGTATTTTATAACGTTAAAAGTAAGGAAAAAAAATCGCATTTACTGATGGAAAATATACGTCACCAGATAAAAATTGTTAGAAAGGCATTTACTTTCCTTTACACATAAGATTGGTGGTAGAAAGCTGATATTTCAAAAGGATTAATGCTCCTGTTGGAAGCGATTACCGATTTCAGTATTTTTTAAGAATGTCAAAAGTATTTTTAAGGAAAAAAAAAAAAGTGTAAAGTCGTAACTCACAACTGAATTGAATGCTGTAAACAGCTTATAAAAATCTAGATCGAGTTTGTATGCAGATAATTACAAAAACAAATTCAAGAGAAAAAAAAACAAAGAAAGTTCTGCACGATTCTATATTTTAATTAATTCGTAGTAAATCAAATATTTTCGAGAAAATTTCTTCCAACAAAATGTAAACTGGAAGAAGATCAATTTACTCTCTCTAACTTTACGTTTATCTCTCTTTTTAAATTTCTGTTAAGCGTGAAAAATAAGAGAAAGAGTGTTGCATGTATACACTAATTTAGTTCGCATTATGCAACTGAAACATCTGCAGGTTCTACAGCTAGCTAGACTGATTGGATAAAAGCGAAGATCAATTTATCGATTCGACTTCCATCTAACAAGGAAAATAGATCGAAAAATATAAAGTATCGATTACTTTAAACATATAAAAATATTTTACATGTCTTCCATATGCCATGTCAATTAAAAAAAAAACTTTTAAAATTAACATAACCCTAGCAAAACATTAATTTGTTTCTTCACTTTCTTATGCTGTAAGTTGCGCGACCGGCATTTCGTTTCTCTTATGCGAAAGTTCTCAAAATAGCATTAGAGTTATTTTTAACTTAATCATATGGATCTAGCGAAGGAGATAGAATATAAATAGCTAAAATTGTCTAGCGATTTACTTAATATCGTTAAATTTTAACTGAATATTTAATGCAGTCTAAGGTTTCAAAACTTGTGGATATTCTTGGATGAAAATGCAATCCGTAAAAATTCCGGAAATTGCCGTTTCTCCAAAAAACGAAAGAGAACTGTAATCTATATCCTATATTATACAGATAAGTAGTTCTGACCTATATATATATATATATATACCGTATATATTGCCACCAAAAGAACCTTTTGTGTAACCGATAATCAAAGAAAAAAATGGAGACCGTTAACTTTTTGATAGAAAGACTTTTCACACGAAAATATTAGAGCGTGTCCTCGATAGATCAGTTCGGTTATTGTTAATACAATACAGTTAGCAAAGCTATTTTTCTTTTTTTTGGTGCAATATAGCAAAAATAATAATATAAATAAATATTTGAGCATTATAGCGAGATGCATTCTTTGCAAAAAATAAAAGAAAATTGTTGAAGTAGCAACAATTTTATTTTAATGCATTATATCAGGGATGATTCGCAACTTTAAACTAAAAAAAATATTATGCGACTTTAAGCTAAAAAAATATTATGTGACTCTAAACTAAAATATATTATGCGACTCTAAACTAAAAAATATTGTGCGACTCTAAACTAAAAAATATTATGCGATTTTAAGCTAAAAAATATTATGCGACTCTGAACTAACAAATATTGTCGACTCTAAACTAAAAAATATTATGCGACTCTAAACTAAAAAATATTGTGCGACTCTAAACTAAAAAATATTATGCGATTTTAAGCTAAAAAAATATTATGCGACTCTAAACTAAAAAATATTATGCGATTTTAAGCTAAAAAAATATTATGCGACTCTAAACTAAAAAATATCATGCGACTCTAAACGAAAAAAAATTATGCGACTTAAAGCAAAAAAAAAAATATTATGCGATTTTAAGCTAAAAAATATTATGCGACTCTAAACTAACAAATATCATGCGACTTTAAACTAAAAAATATTATGCGACTTTAAGCTAAAAAAATATCATGCGACTCTAAACTAAAAAATATCATGCGACTCTAAACTAAAAAATATCATGCGACTCTAAACTAAAAAATATTATGCGACTTTAAAAACTAATATGCAACTTTAAACTAAAAAAAAAGAAATTTTCTAAAAAAATATTAGAAAAATAGCAAAGTAGCAAAATATTTATTAAATTCCTTGGTTTATCGATGAGTTAATTTTCGCAAAAATAATTTTTATATAATGTATATTTTTAAATATACTTTTATATATCGTTATATATATATATATATATATATTTTTTTTTTTCGTTTAAACTAGTAAATAATGTCTGCACAAAAATATTTTAAATAATCAAATTAATGTTTAAAAATAAAATTTACCAAAATTGCATTTCTTAATTGCATAAAATAAATAAAAACTCTCGTTTTTTTTATTGTTTTTGCTTTAAACAAACATAAAATTTCTCGTTAATTACAAAACAAATATTGCAATTTAAACACATCCAACCAAATGAGAATTTTAATAACTTCGTTTTAAATTTGCTTAAAGTTAATTTTTACCAATTTAAGAAAAAAAAATTTTTTTTTTTCGATAATTAAATAAATTTATTTTTATAATTTATTAATCAGATGATAAACAAATTTAATAAATATTTATATTTTTATCTTAAGGAAAAACTAGTTTTAGAAATTTTTTATTTAAAAACATATTTATACGAGTTTAATCCTTACAAAAATGAGGAATTTTTAAATTTTGTTATATTTATGGGGCGATGCACGTAATAATTCATATGCAAAATGCGTATGAGTTATTGCATGCGTCACTCATACAGTAAAATACTGTACAAAACGTATAGGAATTATTGCATGCATTACTCATAAGGTGTTATGCAATACGTATAGGCGTTTACATGGATAATTACTGTGCAAAATGCATAGGAATTATTACACGCATCACTCATAAGAGCATATAGAAGTTATTACATGGATAACTACTGTGCAAAATATATAGGAATTATTACATGCATCATTCATAAAGTAAAGTATTATGCAATACGTAAAGGCGTTTACATGGATAACTACTGTGCAAAATGCATAGGAATTATTACATGCATCACCCATAAAGAAAAAATCTTATACAAAGTGTACAGGAGTTATTACATCGATAAATATTATGCAAAATGCATAGAAGTTATTATATGCATCACTCATAAAGCAAAAATCTTATGCAAAATGTATATGAGTTACTATATCGATAGCTATTATACAAATTGCATATGAGTTATCGATGTGATAACCCATAATGCATTTTGCATATGGATTATTACACGCATCATCCATAAATATAAAAAAAATTTAAAAATTCCTCGCTTTGTAAGGATAGCTCCTATGAAAAATGCATATTAGTTATTACATCGATATCGATGTAATGATAACTCTCATAAACAAAAAGCATTTTTTTAAGATACAGTATATGCGAGTATTTTTCTCACAGAACTCCTATTTTATATGATAAAATAGTACTGAATACTATTTTTATCATATAAAACGCACACACACACACACACACACACACACACATATAGGAGAAAGTATATATACTGTACAAGTATATACTTTCTCCTATATATTCCTTTAATAAATTGTTTATTCAGGTAATTATCGATTTAAAACTGGAGCAGAATCATTCAATTTTTGAATATTTCTGTACAGAATTTAAAATTTTTTGCCATATTCAAGAAGTAAAATCGATCTGGATTCTTGTACGAAAGAAATATCGAAAAAATTATATCAAGCATTCGGTAACGTAAACAGGTACATAAATTACGAATCTATCTTCGTTTATTTTTAAACAAAATAAGTTTTTTTTTTTTATAAAGATAAATATATTTTTTTTTAATCACAAACAAATTAAATTATTTTACTGTATATTTTTAAGCAGCATAACTTCATCGCCAGTTATTATGTTTTAGTTTGAAGATAATTAATTTTGGAGCCGAACCGACAACATAAAAATTGCATCTGTAGATATCAGAGGAAGTTGAATACAAAAATAACAGATTTGTTAAAGTTAATCGTGAAAAAAAACATTACTTATAAATAAAGAAGATGAATATATTTTCTTCGAATAGAGATTTGAAAAATTATACGGCATCTACTTAGACGTACTAGATCATGTTCAATGGACTTTTGCCATTTCTCTTTTTTTTTTTCGTACGAAATTCGTCACCAAACTTTTAACCAACTACAGCATAATTTAGCATAAAACTTCTTATGTTTTCTTTTGATAAAATTCCATTTATGTTCTACAGTTGTATAATCGCGTATCATACAAGTATTACTCATCAAACATCCAGAAAAACTGAAAAAAATATGAAGGGTTTTGATGGTTTATTGCGATTATTAAAACTCATAAATGATGATCGGGTCTGAACTGACACGCTGCCAGCGATTTTGAGATAAAAATTCAATAAGCACGACTCACGAATATCATTTTTGTCGATGTGGGTATATAATAAATATTTTAGCTACTACTACTAATACTACTACTACGTTTCCAGAGACTCATCTTAAGAATATATATTACCGCATTGGCTTCAATATGTAGATAAATGTATACTGTATGCAGTCGAGTGATAAGGTCCACATATCGATATTGGCCCATTACTTAATAACGACGGGTACTTTTTATGATAAAAAAGTAATAAACTGTAAAAAAAATAACGAAATTTTTCGCCTTCAAAAGGCGCAACTTACATAATTACTTTTATCAACAAAAATTTCATCGTAAGTTTTCTCTGTGAAAACTTATCGACGTTTTAAGTATAGGAGAAAGAAATATTATTAATATATATATATTTCTATTGCTAGTTAAACTAGTTTTAATATTTTTATTCTTATTTTAATATTTTTTTTGTTTTTTTGAAAATATTTTCGCTGTTTTGCCAAGCACTGTTTTTTTTTAAACACTTAAAAAAATAAAAGAAAATATTGTTCTCTGCAATTTTAGTTTATAATTTTCTTTATAGGCTAGCAATAAAAAACTACACTAAAATGTTTCTTTTAACAAAACGTAAATTTAGAAATAAAATATAAGGAAGAAAAAAAAAAAAAAAAGAAAGTCATCACTCGCAAATTTGCCAAAGATGTTTCAAAAATAATCAATATTTTATTGAATTTTTTCAGAGAATTTTTGTTAGTTTTCCTTTTTATATATATACATATACACCAATTTTTTTTTGGAAAAACATAAATTGTTCGAAAAATATTTAAGAAATTCGAAATTTAAACAAAAATGTTTCGAGAATTTCTTTTTTATTATTTTTTTGTTTACGTTCAGTTTACTTTCAGATTTTTTTTTTTTTTTTTTGCAAAATCGCATAAGTTAGACTACATCGATGTATTAATGTGTGTCGATATGTAGACTATGTCGATTTTTTGTAGAATCGCGTAAGTTAGAGTACAGTGATCTCCAAACTTTTTTGACCTCGTACCCTTATGACGAAAATAATTATAAATTGTACCCCCTAATTATATCTAATATATATATATATATAAAGTTTAAAATTTACCTGTTTTTTTTTATTTTTCACCCTTCGTTTTTTATGAAATTTCAAAGCAAAAAGCTCAAAAAATGACAATAAAATTATTTATAAATGCGATAATCGTGATAATTGCGCCGTAATCGATTTTCTAAGTACCACAAAAGCCTATAATGCAAACATGGCTGAGATATAAGTCTATTTT
Organism: Androctonus mauritanicus; assembly: GCA_011317285.2. Lineage (NCBI taxonomy): Eukaryota > Metazoa > Arthropoda > Arachnida > Scorpiones > Buthidae > Androctonus > Androctonus mauritanicus. The sequence goes on from WUQG02447104.1 coordinate 6,031, forward strand.
ATTTTTCGAGATTTTTATTATTTTTGGTGCTTTTTTTATTTTTTATTTTTTTAACTCCTATTTTTGAAAGATACGAAAAAAAAATTACAATATTCGAAAATCGTAAGTATATTATAGATATGAGCAATAAAAATGACACAATAAATGTGGCGTACCTCCTAGAATTTTCTGCATACCCCACTTTGGAGACCACTGTGTTAGACTACATCGATGTATCTATGTGTCTGTAAATAGATTTATGTCGATTTTTGCAGAGTCGCGTAAGTTAGATTATACATCGATGCAATTTCGCTTTTTGACCTTTCAAAATTATTTTAATTTGGAGTTTGGTAAGAGAAGAAATTCGTTTTTAATAATTAGATAAGCGTAGATGGCGACTAAACAGATCACTTCCGACATTTTACAATTAGAAGTTCATAATTTATCATTTGGTGACTGAGATCTCCTCTTTCTCAGAATCTTTTAGAAAGCTTTTAGTAGTATTTCTTTTTTTTTTTTTCCTCCTTCTTCTTCTCCTCTCCTCGATTTCTAAGATTAATAAACCGTCTGCCTAGCTTTAATATACTTGGCTTTTTCAAACTTTACAGCATATTATTCTCAGGAAATTCTAACAAACAAAAAAAAAAGAGGGAAGTTTTTCGTTGTTAACGCAGAATTTCCTGATGTTTTTCGATTTAATAAAACGCAATTTCCCACTAAATGCCGAAGATAGTGTTTCAAACTTTTACTTAAAACAAGTAATGTTACTTAAAGCGTGTAATGCCGATGTTTGCCAAATTTTGACGTTTTTTTATAAAAATTTCTCCTGACAGTTTGGCAGAATTTCAACGTTTTAATATCTCTCTACACAATAGAAGACAAAATAGTTTTTTCTTCTTTTATTGTTATTATTTTTTCAAACGTCTTTTAATGACAACTGAATACAGATAATAATTTCCACTGGATGACCATTCTGTATTAACGAATATGAATTTATCTAAATGGTTCTTTAAGAAGTAAATAATATATATATATATATTTCCTCTTTAATTATTTATGAAGGCGAGTTTAAGAAACATTCGTCTCCGAATTTATTTATTTTATGAATAATTCCGTCGTAAAATAAATAATGGCGATAATAATAATAATAATAAAAACCATCGACGTAACCGAATAACATTTATAAATTGATTCTCCTGATGGAGAAACTTACTTAAAATTTTACATTATTCTTATCGCATTTACTAGTCTGATTTATGCATTTTTTTTAAAGTTAAAAAATATTGGGACGTTTCCCAATTTTCTGATAAAAATCTTCTAAAATACTTGACGTAAATCGTCCGAATAAATTCGATTTTAAGCCGCATTAACGACGTCTTAACCTTGTTAATACTACATAATCCGCTTCTTAATATTTCTGCAACAGCTTATACATATATAAAAAAAAAATCTGAATTTTATTAAGCGATTAAGGTTAACTTACTCGAAAAGCTAAACTTTTATGCACGATAAACTTATATATATATATATATATATATATAGGCAATTCGAAGATCATTATATCCTTGCTAATGGATACTGAGCATTAATTTCCCTCATTGCGTTACACTCAGTTGAATAACATAAGCTACTTATTGATATTTAAGTATCTAAGGAGAATATATATATATAAATTTCAGTTTAAGAAATAAATAGAATTACAAAAGTTCTCAGATAGATAACTTTTGATCGAAAGAGCATCTAAAATTTTTGGACGAAATTTACTACTTCAGCAGATTTTTCTTGAAGATAAGATAAATTTGATAAATGATGATTTCGAGATATCAATCGACCCAAACTGCTGTTTTCGGGAAAGATGTTTGTTAGAAAAATGTTATAAAAAATGCCGCAATTTGTAAAATATTTATAGATAAAAAACGAAATTTGATCATTTTATCAGGTCATATAGTTTATATAACATTAAGGTTCGAAAGGATACAAAAGAAAAAATTTATATGCTAATTTAATCAAATATATATATATATTCTTCATTTGAATCAATAACACTCTTCCAACTTTGCGAAAGCTTTAAAAATTCATGTTTAGACAAGCTGAGACACGTTCGAACAAATGTAGTATTAAAAAAAACGACTTTACTTTTGGGATGACTTGATAGTTTTGCCATTATGGCTATTTGTAGTTTCGGGAAAATAATAATAGTAACGGCACGAATAATATAGTAAAATATTTGAATTTAATAAATATTTGTAACATTCGTTGTATATGATTTACCATACAGTCGTGCTGTTCTTGAGAAACGTGTTGCGTTGCTTCATCGAGTTTGCTTTTAATATTTATGTAAATATAATGCAGACACAAAATCTACAAAAAAATAAGAATTTACGTTCGAATTTTTAAGTAAGAATTGTAATTTATTTTTTACGAATGAAATTATGGATGAAAGTGCTGTATTTAAGAAAATCACGAATCATATATGAGTCACTGCCTGTACGTGTGAAGAACACGATTCTGTAGTAAATCCAATATTTTTTTTTTTTTTTTTGTATTATATGACTTCAGTTTACACACCACTCTTTATCACTGAAGAGCACGTTAGACAGATTTCTCCTAACGTGCTCAATAATCTTTGAAGGCATTTTCTCAGAAGTGAGTCTCTTTAAGAGAATTCGACTCTAGATTTTTTATTCTTAAAATAGATTGGTGAATCGCTGATTTCCTGTTGTGCCGACATTTTCTGTGTTACTATAGGTTTACATATTAAGAACAAGAAAATAACACTGCTGAATTCACAAGACCTTTCGCAATGTAAATATTTATTCTCTATCAGTGCTGACATGCATTAGCAACAGAAATAAATAAAAGAAACATGATGATTTGAATAAAGAAAATAAATTTAAAATCTTTTAATATCTGTTTTTGACTACAGAATAATGATATCTACACAGTCTAATTTTGACTTTTTATTAAAAAAATATTTATTTAAAAAATTCAAAAACTGATAGACGAATTTCTGACTACAGGGTATAGTTGAATATAGTCACTAAGGTGACTACATTCAACTATACAGTGTTTAATACTGTTTAAGACTTTTAATATACAGTACTATATTACATACTGTTAAGACTGTTTAGGACCTGTGGCTATAACTATATACTGTATAATACTGTTTACGAACTGTGATTATAACTATATACTGTTCAGTATCTATTTTTGTACAAAAACAGGTCCTAAACAGTACTAAACAGTATATAGTTATAATCACAGTTCGTAAACAGTATTATACAGTATATAGTTATAATCAGTCACAGATCCTAAACAGTACTACATGGTTCTAAACCAATGATTCCCAAAGTGGTCTATATCGATCCCTAGAGGTCGACTCCGAACTGCAAGGGGTTCATGTCAGCGAAAACAAAAATTGGGGTACATGCGATGTAAATGGGGATCCACGAGAATGAATTCCATGGACCCCCATTTATATCTCATGCATCCCCAATTTTTGTTTTCGCTTTCACTTTGGGAATCATTGTTCTAAACAGTATATAGGACCACGCACAGCGTATATGAGTCTATACACTGTAACCTATGTATCTTATACAGTGTATAGGACCACAGGTTTTGCATATAATATAAATCGCTGCACGAAGTATCACAATACATATAAAACCTGTACAAAAATAAATTATGACAAATAACTACAAAAATTGGATTCAGAAATTACAAGTTTTAATATTTCAAAAATTTAAATGATTAATATTAGAAAAGAAAGCAGAAACTCATAATTTGATAATTACTGTTTCACAGATAAACAATCGAAAATTACCATATACAGTAGATTCACACTAAAATAGAATATAAATTACTTGTTATCATTTTTTTTAAGTTTTTTGCTTATATAGATGAATGGTTTCTAATAAAAATAAATATAAAAATGATTACAAAAAATATGTTATAACCTGATTATAAATATTAATATATAAATATATATCCTGTATTATATTTTCTATGCTGTACTTACAAGATCTAGCCAGAAACATTTAATATGTATAAAATAAGCCAAACAGTTTACAGTATTAAGAAATTAGATCCGTCTATTTGGTTGACTCTATTGCTTTATTTTATCGAATCATCAATGTAGTTAACTGCTTATAAACTGTAATAAATATTATAATTTTTAAAGCTGTTTCACTGAAGATGATAACAATATACCGATAAATACGTTCTTTATTTTTAGTCAGATTAAACTTAAATAAAAGAAGTATCTTTACAGTATGGTCAAAATCGGATGAGTGATGTGATTAATGGAAGAATTGCCACAGAACAGAATAATTTTCCCATACATTCATTCATTTTGGTGTGATTGAATCAAACCTATATTCTAAATTTTGTTTAAATAAAAAAAAGGTTGAACAATAGGACGTATAGAAAAAGAAATCCTCACATTCTTCTTTTTTTGACTCGATTATTCTGAAGTATTCAGAAGACCTTAAGAATCTAAGAAACATCTATATTCCAAAATCAATTTAACTATACAATCCGAAGAGACGTCTGATCAGGAGTAGAATAAGAAGTGAAAGAAATTTTTTTGTAGACTCTTCTAGTTTTTATTAATTAGATTTGAAACTTCAAATTTTTGGCAACATATGCTTGATTGAATAATTTTTTCAAATACAGTATAAATGTCAGATTAATAATATTTAATCTAATATGAAAACTACAGAGTATTGAATTTTGCCAGAAATGATTCTTGTAACAAGAGACAACTAATTGATTACTGTATTTGGCTTAATGTTACCGCCATATCTCTTGATCTATCGTTTGAAATTTCCTGCTTGGAATATTCACTATTGTATCAAAATACTGTTGTGAATAATCGAGATACGATTAATGCATAATCAAACCAAGAGAATATTTTTTTAATCGATTCCATCAGACAACTCTATGAACTGCTTAGACTAAGTGACATTTCGAAATGGAATAAACTAAATTATAAACTATCTTTATAAAAATATAAACTTTGTTTTATTTACTTTTTAATTTAACTATTTATAGAATTAAACTTTAAAAAAAATTTAAAAATTATTACTTATGTATGTTTCAAAATGGGCAAGATGAGCCGTGAGGTATCACAGCTCATCTTGCCACTTGGGCAAGGGCGAGGGGCCGTGTTTTTGTCATTTTTTTTATGCATGTCTAAACTTTAGAATTTTTATGTATGTATATGTTTTAATCTACAGAAGATACCATATGTACTGTATAATTTGAAACAGGCTGTTTATGAGCACTCCTATTCATTTTCTTCAATTAAAGATTTGATATATTTAGACATACTGAAGATACTGGGGATACTCTAATGTGCAGAAAGATACTCTATGAGAAGATACTCTATGCAGAAAGATACTAATGTGATGAAGATACTCTATGTGCAGAAAGTGAGTGGTTTATTGCAAGGTACTTGTATTGTTACATTTTTATAAGATATAACTACTAGAATAAAAATATAACAAAAAAAAATATAATGAATTTATCAAGAAAACGATGTAGTAAGGCACTGTTTTTTGCCAAATTTAGCATTCCACATTTTGCACTATTTTATTTAAAAATACATATATATTTCTCTAGAGAATGTATTATGGAGCAAGATGTTTCACTAGCTACCTCGCCAACAATCTTAATTTTCCAATCCGCATTAAGTGTAATTTATAACCTAAGTTTAAATAATTAAAAGTACGCATAAAAGATTCACAGGCTGTTTGCTCGTTTTAAATTATATAGTTTTACAATTAGCAATTCCAATAAATTTTAAATTGAGATCCTTACAGTATCTGAGGTATTATTTCGAATAAAATATGTTGTTTCTTATAATGATAACTTCGCAATAACTTATAATAATTAATTATATATCCAAAATATTTTTTTCAAATCAGAATTTATCAGTGGAATCATCTTGTCTCATCACTGGGGTAAGACGGTTCAACCGATGTGATGTTTTAATTTTTTTTTTTTTTAAGCCGTAATTTAAAATGTAATTATTTCGGTATCAAAGTGCTCAACTACAATGATATTTTCTTTGGTAAAATTTGCGTATCTTTTATACAGATATTTATAAATTTTATAATCAAAATTCTAAAAACTGATCCATTTTGCCTCGTCTACTTCGATCCTTCATAACTGAAATATCACTCTTCCATTTTCGAAACAACGTTTATGAAACTCACTATTTTTGCGATTCATTCATACATATTGTTACAGATCCCGAATTTATTCATCCCAACTATTATTATCTTTGTTATATTGAATTTCCTGCATCAATATTTGTTTTTTTTTTCTGTTTAAAATTATCCAATAATTAATATTTGAGTAAGGTCTCATATGTATATGAAATCATAAACCAAACTTTAATTTAGAAGGTTCTTGATGAATTATGTTACTAAACATAATATCAAAGTTTAACCTTTACATAATGGTTAAAATTCATCCAGATTAGCATTATTGTTAAAAAAAATATCGGATATAATCATAATTTATGGAAAAAAATTATTATCGATGTTTCTCCTTTTAAGATAAAGTATGGACTTATTCCAAAGTTCAAATAATCGATTATTTTTCAAAATATTCCTGAAATAATAATAATAATGCGTTCCGAATTGCACAATGGTTAGCGATCCGAATTACCCCATTTTTGAATATTGCAATAATTATGAAATTTTTTCTTGCAATTTTTGTATATTATGAATATAATAGTATGCAGATATTATACACAATCCTCACTAATCAAAAAATTCGTACTGCTTACAAATGAAATTTCAAGTTAATGATCCATTTTTCCTGTCGGTCAAAATTGACTCATTTTGTGTCACTTTTTATACAGTAAATACATGATATTATATATTAAATTCTATCATTGTCATCAATAAACAGTAGCGTACCAAGGAGGCAGACCGTCCCAGGCCTCTGATCAGGGATGCCTCCGAGGAACCTTAAGTTTTAAGTATATGTACCTATATGTAAGAATATAAAAAAGGGACTTTGTATTCTGGGAGGATGATTACGTATAAATGTGCCATGTTCATGTTTAAATGTTTATGTTAGAACCGCTGATGCTATAATTTTATAGGATATGAGCAATTTTCACCCCTCTAACCATGTGCCCGCCCTCATGCAGCAGCCCGGGT
>WUQG02447115.1:0-13183 GCA_011317285.2 Androctonus mauritanicus
TATATTTATTTATATATATAATTTTCATAAATTTATATAGGTCATTTTGAGCTGTCAGCTACAGTACAGGACGGACATTCACACCTTCTGGTCGATACTCCCGGTACAAAGCTAGCCAACAGCCACCTCTATTTAGCGCCATAGAAACGGGGCTGATCAGTTCCTCGTTTTGTCACGAGATGGAGCCTTTGTCTGGGGTCGTGGAGGCACAGGCAGAGTGATCCCTCGAGGAAGCAGCGGTGGTGTTGACCGCTCGCTCCATCTGTCGTCAGAATCAGCATCGTTATTGTCGTCGAGATTGGAGTGCTACAAGAACAACAAAAGAAACAGTTCGATTTATAATTACGTAATAAACAGTTCTTCATTTTTACATAGCCTAAACTATGTAAAAAAGTATAAAATAATCACTGCAAACAACAAAAAAAAAATTACCTTAATCTTCAAATTTCCCTGTAATTATATACTGTATATATAAAATTTATTTATTTATATATGCGTGTTGATATTTTTATTCTTTCGTTATTCGTATTAATATAATAAATGTTGTATAATAAAAACATATAACTTTTTAATCGTTAAATTTATATTTTAAAAAAAGTGATTTAATCATTATATAATGTTATAAAATTCAAGAAGAACATGTAACATGGATTGTACTTTGAAGGATAAACTTGTGATTAGGAGTGAAGGACAAATTTAGTTCTAGTTAAGGTTACGCCTCTACTACCAGCAAAGAGAGGCTAATGGAATATTGGACAGCATTTTAGGACATCAAGGTTCAGCTGACCAAAGCTGCAGTTGGCAGGGTGAGTGGACCATTTGTCTTCAACGCTAACCTGTCCACATTAATTTGTACCATTGTGTCTGCCCTGGGCAATAGAACTAAAGGTCAAATGGCTGACCCTTATGCTATTAGTCTCGAAACTTACACTCAGGAGTTCCATTTTCTTCTTTTTCGAACTTCAAAGTGGCGTATTCTGTGCATGATCCTTTCCTTCCGACCAAACTCCGTCCGTGATTTGGTAGCATCAGATCCGCATATACAACACCTTCTGGATTAGTCTGAAATCAATGTGGTGGTACAATTGTGTTAAAGAATTTGGAATTAATTATGAAGAATGAGCAAAATTAGGAAGTGAGAAGGACTCTCGAAGAATTTTTATCATAGAAGAATTTTTTTTTTTTTTGATTTGTTGAATTTAATGAAAGAAATAAGAAGTTCTTCAAGAGAAGTTAAAAGTTTTTTAGCATGGTAGAAATTAAATTATAGTTTTAAAAAAATATGTGCAAATTTACGATAAGCCAAATTCAATTTCTGTATTTTTTTTTTTTTTTATAAAACACTTTTGTGAGTGAGTCGAAAAAAAATTTTGTTGGACATAATGTAAGAACATAATTTTGATTCACAATGATTTATTATTTTGCGAAAGCTGCACTTCTTAACAGCGAAAGTCTAAAACAGGCAAAAACATAACAGTTTTACAGCATTCTATAAAAAAAATTTCGTTTAATATCTCGTAAAAGTTTTGTAATTTTTAGCAGTAACTACAATTCATATATTAAAAATTGAGATAAGGAAAGACGAAAACGAAAAAAAGAACAAAAAGTTTCTTTTGCTATACTACTTTAGTGGCAGCTGGATATTTCTTCTATTCATGCAGTGAAAGTAAAAAAATGGACAGTCTGTCCACAGATTTCATTCCTGATATTGTTCATGACAGACCCCGCTATTTTTTTTTTTTTTAAACAGAAGTGGAATGGAGCTATTTCTGCCACAGATAACTGTGAAGGGATCCTTCTAAATCGAAATTTGCACTCTTCCGTATATATTTCCCTAACAATGGTATCTTGCAACTAATAGTTGAAACACATTACCTTCTGTGGCTAAAGCTATCGATGCGATAAACGACATAATGGTGATGAGTCGTCATTTACAGTTAGAAGTTTGATTTGAAGGTAAACGAAATGGATTCTAAGGTAGATGATTTTATGGAAAATTAAATGCCGCTCGGAGAATTTTAGCTTTAAAAAAATACACCTTAGGGAAATTTGATATATTTGAAATATTGATTTTGTTATTTTCCTTATTATTATTATTAATCATTAGAAACAGCGCTATACTTAAAAAGCCAGAATGCTCTCGTTACAAATCCCAAAGGTTGATAATGCAATTTAGAAATATTTAACATTTAGATTTATTGTTATTATTATTTTTTCCCTCTTTCTTGAAAACAAACAAGATGTATATGATTTTAATTTAATTTAAACGTTCCCAAAGCGTTAATTAAATTATTATTATTATTGTTTTTTTTTTATTTTGTCGAATGGTTCCTATCATTTAAAAATTTTGTCTGTCGTTACTTTGCAACTTTCACCCAAGTTGATAATTAATAACCATCCGTAATTATCCTTTAAAGAAATTACGTTTTGTAAATATATTAATAATGACTGCTGTTTTCAAAAGATTAAAAAGAGGAAAGGAGAAAAAAAGATAAGGAGTAAAAATTTTCATTTTTCCATTAAATTTTGTAGCTAGTCAAAAATTCATGTAGTTCAAAAAGCATGAAAAAAAGTAGAAAAAGCTTTCAACAAAATTTAAACATGAAAAAAAAAATAAATAAAAAGTAACAAAAGTGCACTCTACAGTACTTTTCCAAGAAATTTCACCAACCTTCATTTTTGCCTGTGAAGATAAAGTATATTCCACTTTTATATTATTATTTTCTTTATCTTTCAAAGGAGTAGAGCCAATATCGCTATCATTGATCAGTATTAGAGATTCGTCCCCATGTTGAGGTCTGAGAGACGGGAGTGATTTCTGGACGTGGTTAGATGATGTTTTTTCGAGGCTTCTAGTTGTTTGCTGATCCCCACCGAGAGTGACGACTGTAGCTCCACTAGAAAGTGGCCTGCTGTGCTTCAATCGAGATATATTCTCATATACGTGGCTGACAGGTAAGGTGGTTCTCATTCTCACACTGGGAATGGGGGTTTTGGGCTGAATCAAGCAAGCAATACATGCAAGCAAACATCAGAGGTAACAAGCAGGTAACAAGCATTACTATTGCTAAAAAGCAACTAAATAAGCAATAATGGAAGCAACTAAGAATAACATTACCTATTCCTTTCTTAAATATTTATTTAAAAAAAAAATCTATATTACTTATATATCTTATTTTATTACGGAATTATTTAAAAAATAATAATTTTTAAAAATTTCTTATACTGTATCTGAATAAATTATTCTTTCTGGAACGATTATAGCCTATGTCAAATTTATGCTTTCCTATTTTAAAATATAATAAGTAAATATGATTACATCTAATAACTTCGGAAAGTGAATTCGTTAATCGAGAAAAAGATTTTTCTTTTTTAAAAAAATTGTTTCTTTTTTTTTCATTTTTATTGAACTGCATTCGTATAAGATATTACTTACCCTTCTTGGATCTTTTTGATGAAACGTCATGTTTTCATACTTGGCTGTGTTCTCAGATGAAGATTCTTTTTTTCCTCCTGCTGTAACATTTTGATAAACAGGCTTACTACCTCCTGCCTTACCTTTTGTTGGATTATTTACATCTAACAGAAAGAGAATTATTATCATTATTATTTTTTTCTTTTGCAGAAAACTTGTATTACATTATCGAAAACATAAAACAAATCATGTTTCATGTGATACTGTATCTACTTTATGTTTAAAAAATAATAATAAAAATAATAGTAAAGCGATTAGAAACGGTAACATCAATTATTAATGATTTAAATCGTTAATATTAAAAGTTATTAAAGTATATATTAAAGTATTACCTCTTCTTTCTGATTTAGGAACTGCGAAATCAGGCACACGTCTGAATGTGACTACTAAATAAAGAGCAAGCAAATCATGCAGGGAATGAAAACACAATCATGCAGAAAATATATGAAACTAAATTTAGTTTTTTTGGTAAAACACAATCAGAAATTTAATTATAATTTATTTTTAATACGGAATATTGAATTATTTATTTTTTAAGACAGTTTTTTAAGGGGTTAATGAATAAGAGCATTTTTAAAACAATCGAGTTAAAATTATTTAAGTTTTATATCCGATTTACATATATTATCATCATTAAACTTATACTGAAAAATATATTTTAAGCAAAGAATTCTAAAGGTTAAACTTTGATTATTTTCATACCTGAAGGTTTTATTGGCAGAGCTGTTTTGTTGACAGGAATTGATTCAGATGGTTGCACACGACCTTCTGGACTGAAATTTGGAATATTTTTTTAAAATATATTTTTTTTACAGAAACAAAATTCAACTATTTTATTTTCTAAAGCATAAAATTTTGTTTTTGTTAAATGAAAAGTGTCGTCATGTAATAAATATCATAATATAATTCTGATGACATTTCAAAAAGTTTTTCTATTAATTATAAGAATGAATAGCATTTTTTTTAGATGAACATAGATTTTAATTATTTTATTCTATGCATATTTAAAGATTATAAATAACATAGACTAAAAGGAGAAAGTTTTCGACCCGTAGATATTCTCATAAAAAATGAGAACGAAGGAAAAAAAAACATTTGAAAATCTTGTTCGAAAGATTATTTAAATTTAAAAAGATAGAAAGTCTTTTCGGAATTTATAATATGAAAGATGAGATTTTTCCATTGCTGATAATCAGTGTCAGACGAGAAACGTAAGGCATATTGTAAAAAATCTCATTAAAAACAACGAACATCTGTAGTGCCAAATGGTACGGAAAATAAATCATTACTGATGTCGAATACAGGAAGGTTATGTATCTTGCTTTCTGTAAACTGTCTCTCTTAAGAAATATATATATATAAAATCTAGCAAATGCCTCACTTATTATAATGTTCACATCGCACCTGCTTGTTGACATGCTATATCTCTTCAATTTACAGAACACGAACAATCCTACCTTGAAGGACTGAATCGAAAATCATATCTCGATATCAAGCAAAAACTTTGGCTGTTATTTTGTCATTCTGCTGAGATACGGATTCTTTACCAAAAATCTGGTCACGTACTTTACAAAATAGCCCTATAAACCTAACCAGAGACACAATTCGATCCTCTCGCTGAAGTTTTTGGAGCGAAAATAGCCAGTAATGTGTTTCCATGACAACCTTTAACCACGATTTCATCTTCACACACTTGAAATTTCCGATATTTTAACCAAATGATCCTTAAAAGTATTTATCTTTTAACGTAATTAGGACATAGGTTTGGAAAAGACCGAATCGAAAACGTTTAGAAGATATCCGATACATAATGGTTTCTGAAATTACACGAATTATTTTCTTTATCTTTTCTTTTACGATTCTCAAAATTCTTTATTTTCGTCATAAAATCAAACCGATCTTTACAGATTTGAAAATTTATTTTATTTTATTTTCGAAATTCTACACAATTGGTAAGTGTAAAAACGTAATTAAAAGAAATATTAAACTAAATAATAAAATATTTTAATTAATAAAATTTATAAGAAAATCGTCGACTTTTTGCAGAAATATAAAAATAAAAATTTAAAAAAGAAATCTGAATAATGTAACTCACTCAGTTTATATATATATATTTATACATTATACAGGACAGTATACATATATGTAACACATAAAAGTCGAAAGCCTACAATATAAAATTTGATGGTATAAAACAGCCAGCCGAACATGTCCAAATCCTATTCTTTATACAGTCTACATATTCTTTAAACACAATTTTTCATGTATGGTTTTCTTAGTAAATCGACATTTTATTTTATTATTAAAATTATTATAACATTGTATTTAATTCAGTAATCATTTTTTATACAAGTTTTTATAATTATCAATATAAATTCAATGCAAATCTTTATTACAATATGCCTTCTTAAGAAAGTAAAATTTAATAGATGTAATCAATCGAATTAAAAAATCAAATTAAAATATATATATATAAATTTAAAATCGAATTTAAAGAAAAATAATTTGGTCTTTTAAAAAATATATAATTTTTTCTTATAAATCTAAACAAGTTTAATTGGTTTCAATAAAAAACGAGAAAATGAAAAACTGAAGAAATCTGAGTGTAAATCTATTACAATCCCATGTTCATCATCAATTTCAACTAAAAGTGAAATTATTTCTAAAAATTGTTTCTTAACGAGAGTGACCTATCATACGGGTCAATGATCAGGCAATGTAGCTTGGAAACATTAAATGAAGTACATTAAATCAAAACAGAAAAAAAAAGATAGAATCGTGTTTTACTTACTTTTCCCTTTTTTCTAAATTTGGCTTGGATCCAGCTGTACAAAGAAAATAATATATTGCAAACGAATTAGAAATGTTGAAAAAAGTATACAAAAAACAAAAAAAAAATTAAATGTATAATTATAGTTTTCTCCTACGAAACAAAACATTTTCGATAGTGAGCACTAGCATATTTTTTTATTTTTATTGCTTTTGATGCCAAAAATACATTAATTCAAAAGCATCAGAGAAGATTAGTCGAAACTAGTAAATATAGTTTATTGCTGTAAAGGTGAACAAATATCGTAACGTTAGACAAATATCGTTATTATTCTGGGTATTGTTTCGCCCAAAAGTACAGTTTATTTAAATTTATAGAGCAGAAGTTATACAGGAGGAATGATAAACATCAACATTGAGGATAAGAATTGTAAATTAATTTTAAACTAGAAGAAGCGGAGAATCGCTTAGTTATTTTTGACAGCTCTTATTTAATACTTAATGCAAATGAAAAGCAGCACCGAAATGGTTAATGCATCTGTCAATGGAATCCTAAACTATTTTTAATATACGAACATCAAAGTTATTATATTTATGAAGTACCCGTTGCATCCGTGTAAAATTTTTTATTCAAAACTTCTATCGGAAAAATATAAACCTGAAAAATATTTATAAAATTTACTTTCCGGATATTCTTTCAGAAGGAAAAAATCGAATTGTGAACTTTATAAAATATTTTAAAGCATGCATTTTATATTTTTATCATTGCAGTTGGTATCCATTGAAAATTCGAGTATCAAATATTCTGTTTGAGTTTTGAACATTGTCAGTGATTTCTCATGTAATTCTTATCGAAATGATGGTTATTGTTACCCAATTTAGTAATTCAAACAAAATTTTATTAAAAATTTAACTTGAGCGATATATCATAAAGTTTGTCTTTTCTGTTTTGGAAAATTTTAATCACTAAGATAATGCCATCGACGTTACTAATCAACTTGTCGAGTAATTAGACTGAGGTGTGAGAATTGACAAATTAAAAAGTAATTTAATAAAGAGAGAGAACTAATGAGACCAAAGCAAAAGATATTAAAACTCAGAAATTACGCCACAAACGAAAAAGTTAGCAAAATTTAATAATAGAAAAATAAGGAGAAAATATTTCTTTCTTCTTTTTTTTCAAGCGTCAAAGCGGATTTTTGGAGCAAGCGAAGCTATCGTTAATTTTTATCTATTATATAAAAATAGTAAATAACTATATTCGGCCAAAGAGTTCTTTTGTAATAATTGTTACTTTCTCAGAAATCTCCGGAGAATAACATCTCTTCTTGTGGTCGAACTTCAAAGAAATCTAGTTGGACGCCCTTTCTTCTAATTGAAAGAAGCTTGTCACAAGGGTATTTACCTTCAATCCTCTTCTGTATTACGTTAGTCTTAAATCGGTTGAGAGATAACTTTGCTGAGCAGGATCCTTAATTCCTTTACCTTATTTGAGGAAGACGAATGGAAAGAAAGGTTGTGTCAGCTTTCTTGGATTCTAAATTAAAGAATAGTTTCTTTACACCTGAAATAACCGGTAGAAGATACACAATGGAAGGCATCAGTCCGAGACTGATGATGTTCAAATAAAAGATTTACAAAATTTCTTATCTGCGATTTCCAGCCGCCAAATGCTTAGTTCGAGTTTTGGCAATTCGTTTTAAATGTATATTACTGATTTATAGGAATAATATTACTAATTAAGGTAAGTTAACAGATATCGGATTACCGTCGCCGACGAACTAACAAAATACCTGCCATTTCGTGATTTATTAGACTAATTTCTCTACTTGAATCAACATGGTCTAATGAGAAATTCTTGTCCTGTCACTTTTGAGTGGCAGAGATTGATTAAATATGTGATGGTCGCCACCTCGGCTAACAGACACACGACGTCATTTTCGAAATTACATTTTCTGATGAGGTGTACAAATCCGTCTGCAGGTGACAAAGAAAGGGAATTGTTTAAAATGACAGAGAATGAAAGGGAAATGAGACAAGCCACGCCTCGTCAGGCTACAAAGGGAATATTTGCTTACGATCTGTCACATCGGCGCCGCAAATGACGTCACAAGGCGCGCGGATCAATTCTGAGCCGTTCCAGCTGTTACTGCAGGCTGACAGTCGTTTCCTATTACAAGAATGACACCAAACACCCGACAGAATGATTAATATCGCGACTTCTCTATGGTTAATCATCATCATCTGTTGTCAACCTTTTCACCCACCCAGCAGTCATACTCACTGTGAGTTCTCCTGTTCCTCAGGACGAAAGCGATAACCGCAGCTACTACGATAGTAATGATCACAATGGCTGATGCCACACCGGCTATCAAGATGACGTTCTCTTCTGTGAGTTCAGGAATCCATCCTGCCGGTTCTGCAAATAAGAATATCTATCTGTCAGAAATTTATGTTTATGTGTATCAAAATTAAAATTACAGAATTTCACAAACTCAACAAATTCCATAATCTGTTAACATCTAACGCGGACCTAAAAAGTTTAAAATTGCTTTCGATTTATTAATTCTAAGTAAAAGGCTCGTATATTGATTCTTCAATCAGAAAGATTGAACGAGATTCCAATCTATATTTCGAAACCGTCACATAACCGAAATAAATTCAACATATTCTCAATATTTAGCGACTGTAATGTGATATAGATTCTGTTTTCGGGACTCCATACGAAGAGGCAAAAAAAAGGCAGATTTATTGCTTCGGGCAATTGAAAATTTGAAAAAAAAAACTTTATGGAGAAACTTAAAATCGTATTCTATAACATAAAAATATCTTTAGCAAGTTTTAAAATATAGTAAATTTCCGATATATAGCAACATTGATTCGGCTATATCACGAATGGAAACATGTCTGGGAATCATATAACTTTTACGTTATAAGACCAGTGCTATTCATGACCAAAGTTCAATCGACTTTTGCTGTGCATTAGTCCTTTAATATTGCACAGAAATCAGTAAATATATCTCTAAATCGTTACAAACTTGCAAAGTGTTGAATTCTGTTGATGTCTCGATGAAATATTTGCCAATTATGATAAACCGAAGTTAATTTCCCATTTTAGTGACTAAGTTCTTCGAATTTGTTATAGCAGATTGTTATCCGAAAATAACATAAATTATTCTAGAAAACTAATGTAGCAGTATATAAGTCTATATCTGAAATATTTTATTATGTTTCTGATAAATGAAGTACAAGTTAGTTGTGACGAGAAATAAAATATTAGAGAACATTACTTGTATCATAACACGTATATCCATGATCTACAGTATACTTTATCACGGCAAACTTATTATTAATGTTACGTGTTCTAAGACTATCAGCCCATTCTTTCTTCTTCTATAATAATTTTGATGAGACGATTCCAGCTGTTTTCATTTCAGAAAAATTTATGAGATTTTCATCTCAAAATTATGATTATTTAGCTAAATAAAACTTTCTTTGTTTTGTCCAATCATCAAAATTATTATAATTTTTGGATTATCTACTCGAAATGACAAAAAGTCAGCAATAACTCTTCGCAGATGGCACAGAAAAAAAATATTTTAATGTAGTTTTCTTTCTTTCTGAGAATCTTGATAAATCCTGTTTTATATTTTATTTATATCGACATTGATATAATTTTATTTAATAATTTTTTTTTCTATATTTAAACAAGCATTAAAGGGACTATAAAAAATTATAATATTTTCAATCAATCTGCGTTCCATATAAGTGATCTCAATCATGAGATATTTACATATCAATTTTCAATTATGGTCACATATTTTAATACAAAAAAGTATAACAAGAAAAAAGGATCATGTTTAATTATATTAACGATTAAATTGTATTTTATAATAATAAAACGAAAAAAACAAATTATCCTTTTAATGCTAAAATAGAACGCCAGATGGCACCAATATTCATGTAACCATCAAATTTTAAAAGATTTTTGTAATTTTTTTTTTTTTCCTTACTTTCAGATGGCGCAAATTGATCTGAAAAAAATTTAGATTGATTCTAATAAAATTAAATTTCGTGTAATTAAAATGCAAAATTATTCTAAATTTATTTTAATTGCCACATAATGCTAGAAAGTTGTTGTTTTTGAAATAATTAAACTTTTTAACAAGTTTTTTTTCTCATCCAACGAGTGTCATTTTTTTAAATATGGTTTTTTTTAAACTTCTACTTTTGGTCATTTACTTCTACATTTTCACAAAAAATAATCGGCTATTTTAAAATAAATAAAAAAATACAGCATATTTATTCTTCAAATTTTTATATAATCAGCATGATATTTATTTCTCATGTGATGATGAATTTTTTTTCCCCCTTTAAAACTTGTGAAGATAACAATTTGACATTTTTTAAAAGTGTTTTGTTTTGTTAGCAGTATATTGGAAATATTGACGAAATCATCACAAAAACATTCTTAATAATTATGATGATTTTATCAATGTTTCCTTTAAAACATACGATTTTGAGCTTATATTTTGGTAACTGTTAGAGATTAGATTGTAATGACCGTTGGCACACAGCTAGAGAAGGAGAGAGAGCACTGCGATGTATCCTAGTAGCAACTGGAAAATCTAGTAGAGTAAATCCACTGCGTGTTGCTATAGTTGCTACAAATTGAGAAAAAGAATGAAAGTGTTTATTTTTCGAGTTCTAAACAGGAAAAGGAAAATAAAAACAACGAAAAAAATACAGTTTCAAAAATTGAACAATTCTAATAATTTATATCCACCATTCTAATGATTAAAAATAATTAAAACTCATCGAATAACATATAATCGTTCTTAGAAGTCCAAATATGTATGCTTCCTATAGAATCACGTTTAGAGAAAGTCATAATGAGCGTTCGTGAGAATATTTAGTAGCCTAATGGCTAACACATTTACATTCATTTAATTAATAATATGTACACGTATAAAGGCTATATAATGCATATTTATACGGAATATAATAATTATTTATTAATCAACAATATTAAATTTAATCATTTAAAGAAAGGCATTGTTTACGTAACCTATTTATTTATGGAAATCCAATTTTCCTCAAATTTTAACAGGTAAATTCAATCTGAATAAAATTAGCTTTTACTGATTAGAAAACATTCATTTAGTTTAAATTTAAGCAGCTAACTTACTTGCTAGCGATCAACTACACAGACGTAATAAATATTAACCATTTGTTTAATCTTCCAGCAACTGAGCAAGTTTAATAAAACACCAAATATCTTTATTCAAATTAAAAATATAATTAAAAATTAAAGAAAGGAAAGAAGAAATATATTACACTAGGCAATTATTTTACATCTTGAAAGAGTTTTAGTGGAAAAATCAGCAGACTAGTGTGCTTTTAAGTGAATGGAAAACGTTTTAAAGTGCCTAAGTTTAAAATGCAATAAAATGAAATCCTATTATCATATAAGAAATTGAAAACAATGATATCATCCTAATAACTGCTGGTACTTTAATGCAAGTTGTGGCGTCACTAAAGATTTTTTTTTTTTTTGACCAGTATAGTAGAACTACACTGTTAAAGCTAAATTTATTTACATATAAAAATAATATAAACCTATATTTTTACTCAATAAATTGATATTTTATATATCTATCTATATATATATATATATTACTGAAATTATTATAAACGGTTCGAAAATGCGTATAAAGATTTTTTTCAATGATGCTCGATTTTTTCCGTGTTGAAATTATCACATAATATATTTTCGCTAATATTTTCAATTGTGAAGCAAATAATCTATAAAATTCAGTTATGATAATCACTTCTTATATCTGAAATATTAACAAGAACACTTGAAAGAAAAATGTTTAAAATCCCATCATTAGTTGATATAAAAATACTTTGCAGTAAAGTGAAATAAGAATTGAATCGAATGATATGTCTACTTAGAAATAAAAGAAAACACTAAATCTTTAATAAATTTGATTTTGATAACAAAAAAATGGCAATTTTTTTATATTTATTATTTTTATTCTACAGAAATTGAACTTATGATGTTAAAGAATAAACTCGACAGATTACATTTTAAAGAAAACAAAAATTACGAATGAAAATTAATGATTTAAAAAAACTGTCTTAAATTAGCAAAATATATATACAATACTAAGAGAATATGATAAAACAGAAGGATAATTTCATAAATTTAGATATAAGATTCAATTTTTAACATACTTTTCTCCTAAAATAGATGTGATGATTATAAGATTACTACAATGTTTATTTGTTTCAGCCTTAATAATTTTTGAACCAATTGGTAAATTTTAATGAAACTTAGTAAGAAGATCATGTAATTAAAGATGACCTCAACTTTGCATTTCTAATTTATTACCTGCAATCTTTCCATGTCGTAGTTATATAAATATAATCAGATTTGTTCTTTCAGAACTTGCTGAAATAATATTTTATTTATAAAGTTTCTCTTTTAAATATAAGAAAAATATATAAAGATACAGTTTTGAAAATATGTAATAAAATATCACTTCTTATTTATTTCTTAATTTAAATTTTATACGATACATTTAAAAAAATTGTTTTTATTTAAAATTAATTAAATATTAATATTGAAATTAATATTTTGCGTGAAATTTTTATGACTAAACTTTGATTAAAACTTATTAGACTGCGTAATTTCCCTACTTAATGAATTATATATTTTTAAATATAATTGAGAAGATTTCGATAAGATTTTCGAGGATGCTTGCTGTTATTGAATGGGAAATAACATATCTAGAAGAATATTAACATTTGTTGGTTTGAAAATATTGCATATTGATATAAAAATTGATGCATGTCAACAGTAGCGTACGCAGGATTTTGTCAAGGGGAGGGATTTATTTTGAAATTTATTATATTTTGTCACTGAGGCTTCCT
>WUQG02447126.1:0-13183 GCA_011317285.2 Androctonus mauritanicus
AGTACATCAATCAGCATAAACGTTTTAATGACGACAATACTTTTGGGAATTTTACAATTTTTATTGAGTATGGATGATATGCATAAGTATCGTATATGCTTAATATAACATTATAATTTGGCATGCATAAATTACACATTAATTTTATATGTTAAATTTTGCTTAAATTATATAATTAATCTTAATTAGTTAAAACAATTTCGAAAGATTTAAGCTGGTAGAAATGTTTATCATCGACCAAATTTCGAAATTTTGTAGGAATCGATTGTGACGATTGAGTTCAAATATAAAATCGATTAAAACAAATATTTTAAAAATTAGAAAAAATAATTAATGTCTGCATTATAAATGGCTCTATTAAAACATTAGTGGAATAAATTAACATTTTAATACTTTAAATTAATACTTAAAACAACAAAAATTGCAAAAAAAAAAATTATTTATAAAACAATAATTTAACTGTAAAGCGATTATGTTTACCTAATTTTTCTTTGTCATTAATTTAAATTTAAAATTAAATTTAATTAAATTAGCAAAAAATTTATATTAAAAAAGTGATTTTAAATATTAATAACAAAGTAAATAAATTCTAAAACATTGATATTGAAACTGTTAGTTCAATAAAATTATACTAAAATATATATTGACTAATCTGTAAATTAAATATATAAAATAAATATTATAAATTTAATTAACTTATAATAATTACATAAAAGTTAATTATTATTATTATTATTATTATTATAATTAATAAAATATAATTTTTTTAAAAATTCTAAATAATTAAAGTAAGTTTTCTTTATTGCATTCTCGGACGTTTCAAGTAAATAATTAATAATATTCATTTTAAAGATAGATTAAAATTTTTTTTTTAATTAAACCACCGCAGAAATTTATTCGAACATTTTTTTTTTATAACATAGGTCAGTGAAAATCGTCAAAGAAAACTACAGGATACAGAGAATTCTCTTTCAAAAAAGGGGAGGAAGAAAACAAAAAAAGATGAGATGTACATTAGATTTGTTATATTTATTGTTGTAGGATGATGTACAGCAATATCTGCTTAAATATTATTTATTCACTATAATTTATGTTAAGTGTCGTAACAATAATTGTGAATTGTTTTAATTTGTGTTAATAAAGTATGTTCGAAAAGATTATTTTTGTTTGCACTTTTGCTTTTTTTTTTTATATATTTAGTAGTTCATAGGCAATGTAATTTTTTTTATTTTATAAATTTAAAAATATAATTTAAAGGTTTATGTTTATTTTTTTAGTTATTCGCGTAGTAAATTTTATATCTAAAACATTAAAATAATTATTAAAATTTTATAAACATCAAAAATTGCTGTTAGAACATTTTAATCTTACAGTAAATCTTAAATAAATTAAATTTTGTTATAAAGACTTCTCAAGGAGACCTTAATTTTTGCTGATAATATAAATATAAATATATATATATATAATATATATATATTTTTTATTTCATATAATTTTCTCAAGTGTACAATCTTTTCCGATATGTTTCTACATTACTAAAGCAGCAAGCGTTAACCTGTAATGTTGGCTTATCCGCAGAACTTGGTAGTCAGCAGTGAAGCCCAATTCCCAGGCGCTTATAGGTTTTCCGTGATTGATTCCTTTCCAAGCTGGAAGGAAATAACAGTTTGGAAGGAAGAAGAAGAAGAAGGAGGAAAAAAAAAAAAAAACACAACCCGGATAGCAAACAAGTCGATTTTTATATATTGAAAATTTCAAATATTAAGTAGATTTTTAAAAATACTATTTTACTATTTAGCAATTTTTATTCCCTAAATTAAGAGCGTAACTTATTAGAAATTACACGGATAAAAAACAAATTTTCTAATAATAAAAAAAAAAAGAGAGAGCAAAAATGCCAGAAAATTAAATATCAGTAACACCACCAAGTTTGTTTTTTCTTTTTATCCCCTTCCTTTACTTTCCAATTCTTCACGCACCTGGAGTGATTAATTGCTTAGCTCGAGTTCTAGTCCAGACTCGACTCGCTACATTTACATAGCGACAGCTTGCCGTAACCGCACACCCGGAAAAACAACCCCGTCTGATTCGATGACTGACAGTTTCCTGCTATCCAAGATATAACGGTTTGGAGCACGTGGACGCACCTGTCGACTCTCCTATTGGTCGACTCATGCTGGCTGGCTAACGTAGCATGAAATTTGGAACTATGCCAGTACGTTGCGCCTTCTAATAAACGTTTGGGCATGGAAAGCTAGCACGTGGCGCGTACAACTCGCTCCAACGATCACGTGACGTGAACGGACGACGATAATTCGTACCTGGAGCGATTCCTTAATTACTCGACTGCCACCTATCGAACAATTTTTCAGGCGCACATGGAGTTCTCTAGATATCAGGTGGTACCTTGTATACGTCCAGAGTTATTCGATGCTACCAACCATCTAGACCACTACCTACCGTCTACACGCATAGAGAGGAGCCAATACTACCACACCAGCGTTATGGGAGTTAAAGACGTGCCATATTCGTCTAGAATGAATCGCAAGAGAGTTGTGACCATTGCTCAAAGGAGAGCAGCTAATGTCAGGGAACGTAGAAGAATGTATAATCTCAATGCCGCTTTTGACAAATTGAGGAAGTTAGTGCCGACTTTTACTTACGAGAAGAGACTATCCAGGATCGACACACTCAGACTTGCCATCATGTATATCGCCTTTATGACTGATGTTGTTCACGGTACTGGTATGTGCTCGACATGCACGTGTGATGTCAGGTGGTGCTGTCAATCGGAATATCTTCATTAAGGTATGTTTCACATTACCAAAAAAGGCATACCATTTTGTTTTCTTCGGATTATTATGTGGACTATTTCCAATAATATAGTTATTGTATAAATCATATGTGCCAATATAAATGTACTACTATATACATATATATATAATAACTATACATATAAACCATACGTGAATAATTTTGAACATTAGACATAATAATATATGGCTGTTAATATATTGTAACGTGAATTTATGGAAATAAAGTTAACCATGATAATCGATATTTAAGTCTATTTTTAAATCTGAGTTAACTTTTCTGATTATTTATTTTCGAAGGACCCATAAACGATCTAAAAAGTATATTTCATGCCAGCGATATGGCCACATGTTTACTTAATTGTGTAAATTATGTTTTAAAGTTCAAGATTATAGGAAATATATATATATAAAGTTCCAAATTTTTTTTGAAACAATTCCAAGAAATGCATGCTGTGTAATTATACCAGATTGAAAGATATATATATTTTTCTTTACATCGTAGTAAATTTATAATTTATCTCGAATAGATATAATAGTCAAAAAACTTCTGAAATTCTGTAACAAGTCTCTCAAAAATTTGTGCGACTTAATTTTATAAAATTTGGGATTTATATTTTTTTTATTTTTTTTGAGGTTTCTTTTTATGATAGGCAGAACATAAATCTGTAAAAAAAATAGTACAGGCGATATAAAAATTATAAAAATTTCACCAAGATTATCGTAACCATGTGTAGGTTCACGAGAAGATTAAAAATTACAAGAGGGCATAAACTTTAGTCACGTAACGACTACAAAAATAATAATGTTCATGCGTGAAGATAAATATGTAAGGAAAATTAAATTACCTAATTAAATCTTATAAATTAATAATTTTAATACATAGCATTGTCAAAATGTATAAAAAATTGTGCAGATTAATAATAATAATAATAATATTATTATCAAACTTCAATAACTTTTTTTGTACGTAAGTAGAAAAAATATTTTCCAATCTGTTCAATACATTTTTTTTTTTTTTTTTTTCGAAGTTGACTTTTCTTCAAAGTGAGAAATAATAACTGGAATAAGGATCAAAGGTTATTGTGGATCTATGATATTATAAAAGATTCTGTCAGAAACTTAAGTTCTCATTAAGAAAATACGCAGATATATATATATATATTATCATGTTTTTTATTTTATTTTATTAATATTTATTTACTAGGATAATATTTGTATTAAGAAAAAGAAATCATAAAAAATTTCAATTAAAATGTGAATAATTAATAATCAATTATTTTTACCTGTATATTTAATTAAAAAGTAATATATAAACACACTGTATAATAGCAATTTTTATATTAAGATCAAACAAACGTACACGGGAAATATCCAGATGTATTGATATAAATTTACATAATACGACACTTGTGACCTCAGCATTCACAAGAGGACTTTTGGAACATTGCCCAATGGAGCAACTGGAAAGCGGATTATATGCTTGATTAGACAATTCCTGGATTACTATTGGGATAAGTGAAGGATGAATAGAAAATTTAGCAGCAGACATCGTAACTGCTGCATTTTTTCCCTCTCATATTTAAGCTTAATAATGACTTCTGTCAAACACCTGCCTACGTGTTATTCAGGTGAACAATTCTCTATTGTTAACAGTTACAACTTTTGTGATTGAGCACGTGTTGTGTTTGTGATATATATATATCAAAATAGGATTAATATTTCGGTAAGGTAAAGTATAAAGGGAAAAAATAAAATTTCTTTTGTGTACAAGATAATTAATTAATTATAATGCTACCAGTTTAATTAATAATAGATTAAATTCTAAATAATTTTTGCATATATAAGTTTTATCTTTATAGTGTATTAATACAAAGAATTATGTATTTTATACATAAATGCTGTTTGTTTTTCTATTTATGGTTTAATATCAAAACATTATGATGAATCAGATGATATTAAATGCCATTTTTTTTAGTTCCTTCAAAGATGGATCCTGTAAAATGCTAGATTATAAACAGAAATATTTTCTTATTTTTTATATGAATCTGTTTTAATAATTCCTTTATTATTTTGTTTATAAAACACTTTTTTTAATTATTTTTTTATTATTATTTTAATTCAAGAGTTTACTATAATATGGCATGTTACATAAATGAAGAAAAAAACTGAACCTTTTATCCTAAATTAAAACATATTTTATATATATAACATTCGTTATTTATATCTTCTGAAGCTTCCATAACTTCCGTAATTTTGTTGATGAACTTGATTCTGAAATAAAAATTAGCAAACTTCATAAATATTTAATTAATATCTTAAATAATACCGGTATAATTTTCAAATATATATATATATATATTTTTGCTTAATAGTTTAATTATTTTTATTACCTATGATTCAAATCATACAGCAGTAACTTCCTATAGTTAGCATGTCAGATGAATTAATGGTTCATTATTTATAGTAATTAAAGAAAACTTGTTTTGTAATTTAGACAACAGAGAAATTGTTTTACTTACCGATAAAGTAGTGGCTGCATACGAAACTCTTGGATCTTTCCCTCTACTTAATTTGTTCCTCATCCATTTTTTCCTCCAAATAGCTATTACCTGAGAGAAAGTTATCAAAAAATTTTATTATACACCTATTTTACTATTTAGCTAAAAAATTATAATGATAAATGGTTATACTTACTTCTCCATTAAAAAAACAAAATAACGAAGCCACACAAAGTCCCTATTTAGGAATATAATATAATATATATAATTATATTAAACTATTAAAATATAATTATTAACTATTAAACTATAACTAGGAACTATTAACTATTATCACTAGGAATTATCAATTATTAAAGTTTATATTATATATAATTTTAATAGTTAATTAATTAAATTTATTAAAATGTTTTAATTTATTCTTTATATGTTTGTTTGAAAATTTTTGATATAATTTTTTCTAATTCATAACTGTTTTTTATGTGGAATATATATATATAATGTTTATATAGATTATTTTGATTTGCATAAAAAATTTATATTTTCACACAAAATTACAGTGATTATTATAGAGTATACTGTATATATTATGTTTTTATATAGCGAATATTACATATTTTGATATATCTAATGATGTGCGATACCATTCAAAAATTTTATAATTATATCTTAAATCTATCGCTAGAAATTAATCACCATCGTGATATCCGTGCCAATGATTATAAAAGATACCTTTTAAAACAGTGATTCTCTACCAGTGGTATAGATACCACTGATGATACATAAGAGATGACTTGTGATACATATATAGTCTTGACTTGCTATTCGTATTCGAGACATATTTTTGTTGTTGGTGATGAAATTTTTTTTAAGTTTTGTTTTGTTAAATCGCTGATCTGAAGAATTAGTTTCACGTATAGAATTACAAAGGCCTCACACTATGTTTATAAAGTTTTTGTAATCTATATTTGATAATTTTTATCATACTTTTTATATAATTAAATTTTAAATTTTATATTGAAAAAAAGAATACCATTTGTTAAAATAATGCAATATATTAAAACAATTTTCAATATTTTATTATCTAAAAATATAGAATTTAATATGAATAATCTGATATTCAGTTTTTAAATTATATTAACTGAAATTCATAATATTTCTACATATAGTAGTAGAATGAGAAAAAACACGGTTCGAATATATACATATACAATCGAAAATTAAGATTTTAAAATTTAACAACCCAAAGTTTTAATAGTTTAGAATTTACTCATCAGATAAGAATAACAAATAGAGAAAATCAGGGGTGATGATTTCCCCCGTTCGATCCGAACTGATTGCTAAAATTTGCCAGGTTTGGTGAATTGTTTGTTGTGAGAATAGAAAGCTAAACGTTTAGCAAATTCGCAGTAAATTCTTGTGAACTTGCTAAATGTTGTAACATCATAAATGAAGTGAAAACAACAATAAATTATTTAGAGAAGTCATAAGCACGATTCGTTGGTCAGGCATAATTATTTAAAAATAATTGCAACCGAAATAATGATTCCTTTGTTTTATAATATTTTCGTTATTGTTGCATATTTGTACAACTTATCGTTATTGTACAAATATTCAACAATAACGAAAGTCAGATACAATGACATCATACAGTCTTGATGTGCATTGTATCTGAAATCATATCATGTAAAATCTTTGCTCCAAATTTAAATCCAGAGAACGCTAAATGCCTATTTTGTAGATGTTTGAATTTTTGAGAATTGCCAATGACTTTCTAATAGAAGCTATCGCCGGTTTATTTATCACTCGGAAACTGGTAATTTTTTTGCATTCACTTTTGTTGGATATCTTGACCAACAAATGTATCACTTAAGCTAATTAGAATCTTATAATTTTCTAAAAAAAAAAAAATCCACATTGGATTAAGGCCATTGGATGAAGTGGTCAATGATTAAAGATCAGTTATATCTTCTAACATGCTTCTGTATAAGCCATAGACGTCACTGCTATTCTGGGGACCATTGGGTGGTTAGAAATCAAAGTTTTTTTTGCTTTGTTTAAATACATTATTATACATTATAACATATCATCCAAAAATAAAATTACTAATATCTACTAGAAAAAAATATAATATCAATATGAAATGTATGAAATATACTGGATGTCCGGGGAAGCGAACCTGGATCTGGCATCTTACGAAAAATAGCGGCGGGTTCGCGTAGTAACGCGTCAGCGCGGCGCGCCGACGCGTTACCTCGCGACCATCCGGATACTCCAAATTTGTCTGGGACACTCGGTATATCAAATTCATTCAAGTATGTTATAAAATCTCAAATCGGAAAATAATTAAACTAGAACCTTATATTGCTCATTTAAATAATTTTAAATTATTCTGAAATGTTTTAAACTAGTTGGTATAATTTTATCTATTTTATTTTTTATGAAAATTACGCTGTTTTTTCAATATTCAATTTTAACAATCAAATTATATAATCTTTCATTGTTTTTTACTATTATTTTGAAATTTTTAAAGTTATAGTACCTGAAAGGAAGTCACAGTTGCAGCAACAATTTCGTAAACCGCTTCTCCGGCAGTACCAGGTTGAGGTCTAAATGGCGTTACTAAATAATGAAGTCCTAAGAGTGGAAGTAGAATCAAAGTAGCTCGAACTGCTTTCCTGTTTATAAAATATATTATCATTTTAAAATATTTATAGAAATTATATTTCAAATATAAATACACTTACTTTGTCTGATGTGTTTCTGGTGAATTTATCGCACGTAATTTTGTTACTAATACACGAACGATATTTATCAAAAATATGACATTTAGCTAGAAAATTTTAAAAGATATTAGTTTTAATATATAAATGTTTAAATTATTTATTAATTATACTTTTACCATCATGGATAAACAAACGGGTCCGGAAATAATCCACTGCAAATTAGTCTCTTCTATCCAGCAACTTGAAATAATTAAAATTAATTTTTATGATAAATTTAATTTAATTTGCAACACTATTAATCTATTATATTATCGGGATACTTACTAAACTGTTAATTTTGGCATGGATGCTCTAACAGAACCGTATATAGTAATTAATATTAATGGAAAAACTAGGAAGAAAAGAGTAAAAGTGGTGATTAAATTATAAGGAAAAAAATAAAAATACGTAAATGTGAATAAACTTATCTCTTACCCCATCCTAAGAGGAAAAAAATTCTTAACATTTTATTTTCTTCTACGAACGTAAAGACCATTAACGTATGCAAGTGCAAACCTTCACAAAACATCCAAAAATAATTGCAAAGTAGGAAATAATGCACTAACAGGTGCAATATTTGGCAACTTGGCTGTTTAATGTTTGCAAATTAAGAAAATGATCAGAAATTTCAGTTTTGTTTTGTTTTTATATAAACACTTACGCTATTTGCTACAAGAATATCCACATGCTGGACAACTTCTGTGTACCAAATTATCCACATCATGTTGTTCATAATAAACGAGAAAAATAAATTCTTATGAATTGTAATTCTAATACACTGCAATGATCTGTAAGATAATTATTTTCCATTCTTTTAAATTAACACGAAATGATTTCTGATATTTTTCACATAATTAAATAAACATTTTTATAATCTTACCTGAAGTAAAAAAATATAGCAAGAGATATTATCAGAGCAATCAGTGAGATAGAATATCCAGCAATGTATAAATTATTAACTTTCTGACGAAACTATATTTTAAAGTAAGTTAATCATTATAATTTATAGAAAAAAAAATATTTATTTTTTAATATTTTACCATTAAATCTTCGTGATCAATGCACGTCGTATAATTAGACCACGTTTTGTTGGTATCTGGATGTCTGAACCATGTTCCGTCGGCATTGCACACTTTGAAGGCAAATCCTATAATTTTAAAAATGTATAAAACTTAAATTTTATGAAGAAAATGAAAAACTTCTTATTCAATCTCAAATAAATAAATAAATAAATGCAATTGAATATTACTCTTTTTAATCTTTAATAATTATGTTTTACGTACATAAAGTTTTTTGTAAAGAACTCTATTTTATGAAGTTTAATCGAAAGTTTTACAGAATCAAAATAAATCTAGTTATCTTTTTTATGTGCTGTTTTTTTCTCCGATTTGAAAAAAAAAATTTCATAAAATATACGAAAGTCAAAAAATAATCGCATTAAAGTTGACAGATATATATTCAGACATTTAATAATGTCATTCATTTTATCTACTGGCCATCTGCTATATTTAATTTATAATTTATATCTATGTAAAATTCATTTTACAACCTATGAAATAAAGCAATTAAAAAAAAACAAATTTTAATTTAAATATTTTCAATTGAAGTTATTCATTTTGTCAAACTTTAAGGTCGCAGTATTAAACTCGAGACAAGATATTAAAA
Source organism: Androctonus mauritanicus (assembly GCA_011317285.2). NCBI lineage: Eukaryota > Metazoa > Arthropoda > Arachnida > Scorpiones > Buthidae > Androctonus > Androctonus mauritanicus. Next base: position 9,745 of record WUQG02447126.1, read on the forward strand.
AGATAAAAATCTAACTAGATATTTTAAATATGTTAGAGAAATAATAATTATTATTATTGGAGAAAGATGTTTGATAAGAAAATAAAAATCAGACAATTACTGTAAGTGACAATTTTGCTTAATTATGTTAGTCCATGCCAGATTGTATTTGATGTTGCACTTATAACAACGGCCAATCTTTCTATACACTTGCAACATTATATCTGTTTTAATTAATATAAAACTTTCTTTCAGTGTTATAAACTTTGCATATATCCCTCAAACAGGCAGTGGTATAAATATGTACCACCAAAAAAAATTGCTTCTAACAGGCTATAGATCACATTTGTACCACTGTAGCTGCTAACACCATCTAGTCTATTGTTTAGGGGAACTCCTGAAACGATCAAAAAAATAAATATGTCTGATTGGGAATACAATTTATCTATTAGTGAAACATTGCGACAACAATATAACGCAAAAAAAATATATATATAAATATAAAAAGTTCAAGAAAACAAATGCTCAATTGGGTGTTCCAAATTCAGTTAGGTACGAAGATATTAGAAAACATTTACCAGTTGAATTAGAAAACAGAAGATGATGCTGCCTTTGTTCAACAAAAAAAAGGACTAATTGGATGCAAAGCGTGTGATGTTCCTTTGTGCATCACACCATGTTTTGAACAGTTTTATTGCAATTAAAATAACTTTAAAAATATATAGTATTTTTAAAGTATTGATATCACTAACCAGGCAGTGGTACACATAGATACCATCTATGTAACACCTTATAGAATAGAAATAAAAAAATTCTCAAGAAGAAATAACATTATATCATTCATTATTTACATAGTACAATTACATTTTTTAGTTTTTTCCTGTTTTTTCAATGTCGGTCCGTTTAAGGGATACATAAATATATAAGAAAGTCTAGCGAATTTTTATTATGTATATATATTTTTTGTATTTTCATCTACTTAATCAATCCATTGCCTTCGACGCATCTAAAACCATTTATTTTTATTACTTACATAAAATTTACAACACAAATTCATGGTGAAGAAATATTTAAACTATTTTCTTAAACGTGGAAAGAAAATTTCTTAAGAAAAAAACATACTATCTGGTAGGAAACCTGGTATGAAGTTTGGACAAACAGCGTATGCGATGTCACCAGCAGAAGTATCGTTCCAACAACTCCAGCCGTCGAAAGTACCAGCGCAATAAGTACCTGTAAAAGTTACAAAAGATTCAAATATTATTATTAAAAAATATATTCCGATTTATTTGAAATATCCCAATTAAAAAAAAAATTTAATTACCACTTGTTGGAATTCTCGAAACTAAGTTTTCTACGCATTTCTCGTACACGTTTAATATTTTCGGATCGTCGTAAGGCGATTCATCTAAACTTGCAAAATTTGTAATTAATTCATACAATCGCCTTTTACTTTCCGGATTCTAAAAATAAATTAAACTTAAATAATTTACTGGAAAAATTAAAATTAATTACCTCATAATTTATTCTGTTTCTAATTTATTAATTAATTTTAATCGAATTTTAGAAATTAGAAATAACAAACAACAAGGAAGAAATTATTGTTGTTGTATTTTATTTGTTATGAAAATATTAAGTGGAAAAAAAACAAAAAAAAAACGGAAAGATAATTTACGCGTTTAATTAAATTATTCTATATTTAAAAATATTCATATTTATAAAAAAAAAAAAAAAAAAAAAATTGACGAAAATAAAAGATATGTGGCGCCATCTAATAGTAGTTATTTTCAAAATAAGTAAATATTTTTTTTTTTTAATTTTTATATTCGATAATTATGTGATCTATATAAAAATCTTTTAATAAATAATATAAAATTTATCTTTATTTTTCGAGATATTAAATATACATATATAATGTTTGGAAAGGAACATACATTTTATTATACAAAGTGAAGAAAAACTTTATTTTATTAAACTCTTAAAATTTTGCGTACTGATAGGAGGATATCGGAACAAATCCAAAATATCAAATGAATATGTGGTCTAAGTAGCACGTTTTTCGAGTTAGGATCCTTTGAAGCTAGTCAAACGCAATCGAGTATGCGAAGCATCGTGACGCGTCGCGTACTGTAGCTTCCAGGTGATACATGTAAAAGCATTTATCACCTGGAAGCTGCACCAATCACAATAGAGGTAAAAAAGCATGTATCACCTGGAAGCTACGAAAAGTAGACTTTGTAATATGGTAGTGAGTAAGAAGGCGAGTGTGGCAACGCGACGCGTCGTGACGCTTCGCATACTCGATTGCGATCGGCTAGCTTTAAAGAGTCCTAATTCGAAAACGCTGCCGTTTAGGCCATATATTAATTGACATTTTCGACTTGTTTCGATGCCCCCTATCAGTACAGTACACAAATTTCGTTGTAAAGTTTCCTTCACCGTGTATATATGTATAGATATGATACATGATACCTTTAAAGTGTTTCATATGATAAACTAAATACAACATTGTATAACGAGCAACACTGTATAACGTGTGTAAATACAACACGTTATTTATAATCAACATTATAAATAACGATTTTAAAAATCTTTTTTTTTTTATAAAATAATTTAAGTTTATAATAATGTAAAACTGTCGTGAAAATTAATTTACTAACCTATTAATTTTTCCACAGTTTTTTTTTTTCGATAAAATTTTTAATTAATACATCTATTTTTAGAATGTTAGAATGCATTTTAAGAGAACATTATATAAATTTATATATAAAAAAAGAAATTTTTTGAAATTTAGAGAGTAAACTGTTTAGATTTATTCGATGTTTTTTCGAAAAGAGAGATAAGCAAGTATTGTAAAGGATTATTTTCCTTATCAGATAAAGGAAAACATAAACCAGAACTATGCTTAAAATTCATTTCTAAACGAGCAAAAATTCCATAAATTAAATTAAATTTGATTTAGTTTGACTTAAGATTCACTCTTCTTTTTTTTTTTTCAAGATTATTTCAAAAGATAAATGTACCATTTTAAATATTTTGGTTGAAGTTTTTGTTGAGTTTTCCTGATTATTGATAAAGAAAACACTATATAGATGGTTAACGATTAAAAAAAAAACGTAATCTAGCATTTAATTATGATTAAAAAGTAAATTATTTTGTTTTGTTATAAAAACTAACCTGTTTCTTTAAATTGCAGTTTTCGTAGTTAACTGCGTCTTCTCCATTTTGATTTTTTTCCCAATTACCATTTTTCATACATCTCTTCAACGCTTTGCCTAATATTAAAAACGAAAAAAAATCACATATCGGCGAAAATAAAAATTGAAAATATAATTCTAAGAAATTATTGATTGCATGCCTGATTGATGTAAACCTTCTGCATCTACGGGACACGGCGCTATTGCTAAAACATCAGCTTTAGTTGCATTCCAACATATCCATCCATCAAACCTCCAAGTGA
>WUQG02447137.1:0-13182 GCA_011317285.2 Androctonus mauritanicus
AATTTATTATTCATATTATTAAATGTATTATTCAAATAATTCAATATACAGGCCACATGCTATGTAAATATAGTCATCCTTTTATGGGTCACTAAAAATACACATGTGAACCACTGGTTGCCTACCTCTGGTCTAGATAAACAGAAATCCAAATTAACAGAGTTTTATTGTACATCCAAATAATATTAAAAAATATTTCTATTTACCTTCACTCATTTAAGTATTTTAACCCATGACAACCTAGTAAAAAAAAAAAAAATAATAAAATAAATAAATAATTAAAAGTATTAAAAAGTGAAATAAAAATTATAAACTATTATAATATAAATGCATTTGTGACTTTATGAAATATATTTGAGAATAAATACACTCTTAATATATTTTAATATAAAAATAAATAGAGAAACAACAATGAAATTGTTGTCAAAATATATATCAAATATTTAATTTAATATTTATTATAGTGATAAGATTTATATTTATAATAATAGCAATTAATTATTTAAAGATTATTTAAATAAATTTTAGTGAAATGAAGTTGAAATCAGAATTGATTTGTTAAAATATTTAAATCAGTGTTTATTAAATTGCTAATCACACAACCTAAAAAAATTATAAATTCACATAAATAAAACACTTTCTTAGCATTTAAAATATGAAATACGAATATTTCAGAATTCACTTTGTATATTTGTTGAATTTCAAAAAAATTCACTTTTCTACATTAAATGCACAAAGAATATATATCTTATTGAAACGATCAAAAAAACATTGTGTCTAATAATTAATATAAAATATTTGAGTTCATATAGCAATAATTTATTAAATATTTTCTTTTAAAAGATATACATATATAATACAGATTCATAAAATAGTAAATAAACATTTTTCATACTCAAAATGAAACTTTATAAAAACAATTTTCATAGATTATATTTTGGGTAAATTCTTTAAAATAACAAGAACTGTTAAATAAATTTATAATAATTCAGCAGGTAATAAAACAATATATAGAAGTTTTGCTTTTATTTTAATATTAAGTCAATAACGATCAAACGTCTAAAAAGTTAGCCAAATTACAATTAATAAAATTTTGCATTACAAATTTTTTAAAATGCACATATTTCAAACAATCCAGAATAACTTATCAAATAGATAATAACCGATAAAAACTTCTGCAGAAGGATTGATGTCACAGTTTTCAGAAATATTCCTTAAAAGTTAATCTTACCTCACTTCCTTACTATTGTAGGTGATAGATGATTCTTCTTGAAATACTTTTATTTTAGCAGAAATATTCTCCATTTAATTCTTATTCTAACAAGAAAAACTGCCAAAAGTACCTTGGCACAAAGTTAAAAACTTGAATATGCCACAATCAATTATAGCCATTGTCTGTATTAATCATCATATAAAAAACATACTAAAGTTTCAAGTTGTAGGAAAAATTCAAAAATTTTATGAATTTACATAAATTAATAAATAAAATATGCAGCATTAAAATTTTAAATATTAATTGTAATATCAGTTATTATTATTAATATATAATAATTAACAATTATAAAACAATAAATTAAAGATTTTAGTTTATAACTGCAGAGAGAAAGAATTCTGAACATTCAGATGAAATTAAGAATTGACAGTAATGTGTAAATTACTAAATCAAACTTCTACATTTTGTAGTAATTTATTTTTCTTTTAAAAGAAATAGTAAAGGATGCAGTAGAGAGAAATGCTTCTCTCAATTGCATTGATCGAAATATTAAACTAATTACTTTATGACAAAATACTATGAACTTAATCATGATAAATCCATATAATAAAATCATATTCATTCAAATTTATAAAAAAAAATCTACCATAAATTCCACCTATAATCATTAAATATTGCATTCAATCAAAAATATTTTTGGTTATTAATATAATAAAATTATTTTCTGTTAAAATCCTTTTTCATATTTATTCAAAAAATTCAAATTTATGATTCTCAATCAAATTATGCTGTTCCATTTTCTAAAAGCATCAAAGATCAGCACAAAAAGCAGTCTGTTCCTTGTGCTGATCTTCAATGCTTATTCAAATTTAATTCTAACAAATTATTTAAAGTTAAACATGCAAAATTTATATATATATATATATATATTTTTAACTTCTTCATAAAAAAAGATAATTGCAAAAAAGTCATGCAAGAATAGAGTTTGGAGTATTCTTTTTGGTATTTTGTCATATAAATAAATATAATGATTTACCTGAAGTTCTTTTTAAATTCAGATTATTTATAAACAGAAGCTCCTCGAGTTACAAACATTCTAGTTCAAACATTTGCACTTACAATCATGAAATTTTATTTTCAGATTTCAGAAAATTTCAAAATTTTAATCATTATGATAGCAGAATCCTTTAGCAATCAATATAATGTAAAATTACAAACTTAATTAATATATTACAGCAGTATTTAAAGATGGCAGTGATTACATCAAAAAACCATCACTTTACAATCAGAAATTTTCATTCAAATCTGCAAAATATAAAACTTCTAAGAAGTCTGTACAATTGTCAAATATATTACAAAAATTAGCATATAAAATTATTTCAGTACTTTTGGAGGCAAAATAATAGCAGTGTCAGAGTTACAAATAATAGTTTAGGCACTGGTGTTCTGTTAACACATCATCTCCATATACTTCACATAATTTTTTTCTTACTTGAATAGCATTCTTACCTTTTTGATAATAAAAAAGCAAAATATGCCAAAAATGCTCCTTTTTGTTTTCCATTTTTGAAATGATACCAAAAAAACAATTGCACAGAATCAAAAAAGTTTTTTTTTTTATAAATAAACCTTGAAATGTCAGCTATCAAAACGTATAATGATGATATGGCTTAGAGTGAAATTGGTGGGTTAAAAATTCAACTAATGTCACTCATGGGGGAAAAACAAAATTACTTTCCGAGCAACCTTATATAATGTTTTAACTTGAGGAGCATGTACTATTAGTCTACAAATTCTGAAAGTTTTTTTCATTCTTCTTATCTAGAATTCATTAAATAGTTTAAAAGATAAAATTTTTTGTATTATATTTATAAGAAGTTTTAACTGAAAAAATCTATGATGATATAAATTATTAAATGTCTGATTTCATTATCTATTCATGAATGAAAATTATAATTATTTTAAAATTAAATGGGATCAAATCTATATCTCTCAAATTTAATTCACAGAAATATGATTGTATTAAAATCTTACTTCCATACAAAAAGATAAACTTACCCTTTATGTTATTTCTTAACTTTATAATCATTGTTACAATGTTTATATGATAATTATTCCATTAATAAATGCCACAGAAAATTACTACTACTTACTACTAATACTAAAATGTAATTTAGTATTAAATTACATTTTATTTAAGATTCATACATAGTAATATCCTGACTTATGTAAATTCAGAGAGATGTAATTTCTCATCCTGCCCCCTGCCCACTTGTTTGTTTTTCACAATTACATAATGTATGTATAAATATATGTATGTACATATTCTATTTGCTGATTTGTTGATTATAATATGTAGTTGTAATTAAAGGCTCTTAAATTTTTATAATTTGTTGTTTTCTTGATAATAGTTAAGAACCTAATACATATGTACCTGAAATTAATTTGGGAATTTGTAGGTATTCTGACTTACATAATTTTTGACTTACACTATGCTTCCCAGTCTCACTTATTATGCAACTCTGGGATATTAATATATATCATCTTTAGTTGTATCTATGATAACCATTAATATAAACATTCTCTACTACAGCAAGCTAAAAAAATAAAAAAATTCTTTATTTTAAACAATCAATCAAAAATTTTCTAAATATATATATAAAAAAAAAAAAAAAAAAATCCTTTTTTTTTTATTTACTTCTAAGAATAAAACTATATGAAAGTGAATATAAAGAATTTACTTAATTTGCATAAAGCAATATATCATTAATTATCATTCTATATATATATAGAACAAGTAATATTTCAGTAAACTGTTTAGATTTAATATTTAAATATGATCAATGGCAGCATTAAAATATTTATATATAAAACTCTTTTTTATAAATTTATTAAAATAAAGCCATCAAAATAATAAAATGATTAACGAAAAATAATTTAATTATGAAAAAATTGTAAGATATATGGAATATTAATTCAAAGCAATAGAAAATAACCAATAGCAATACAAAATTAATTCTAAAACAGAATTTTCAAAAAAATTATATTTTTTTCTGAAAATTTAATTTGAAATTATTATATTTAATTATAGTAATAGCAATATGAAAGCAAAGATTTAATAGTCACTAGAGTTTGTAACATAGTTTTATTTCCTTGATTTCAAAAATAAATAAAAATCAATGACTGAAAGAAAAATAAATACATTTTTAAGCTTTATGAAAGATATGTCCCAAATAAGGATATAGTGATTGTATTATTTGAAATAAATTTAGTGACAATTATATATTTGTAGAATTAGTGTCTTATGGATGAAATTGATTATCTTTCTAATTAAATTTTCTGTAATATTAGAAAATATTTTAAATAATTAGACATTTTTCTCTTATTTCAAGATATAATATATTCATTATATATTTTTTCATTAAATTTATAAAGAGTTAATTTACTATTAAAATTGAAAATTAATTTGTTGAGAGAATATTGAATATTGATTTCAAAAGTAAACAGACAATTGATCTTATTTAATCAAAGTTAAAATAAATGTAATTTCCACTTATGAAGGAAATTTAACTGTTTTATATTCCATTATCATCATCATTTATAATCTGCATAATTTAAAAAATAATAAATAATCACATATTAATTTTTTCAATACATTTCTACAAATTTTTAAAATTTTTCCAAATTTACTTACAAGAGAAGAATAAAGTCTATCTTAACATTCTTAAAAAGATAGCAGAAAGTTAGAACAAATATAAATCAAATATTTATTCAGTTTGATCTCATAAGCAGCGTGAGGCCACATACAGTAATATCCCAACTTACATAAATTTGGAAATACATAACTTCTTGTCCTGCCCCCTCATCCAATGTTTGTTTCACAATTACACAGTGCATACATATGTATATATTTCATTTGCTGAATTTTTGCTTGAGAGTCTTTAACTGCAACTACATATTATAAACTTTTATAATTTGTTGTTTTCTTGATAATAAAAAGCCAATTAAGAAACTAATACATATATACTTAAAATTAGATTTGGGAATCTGTAAGTACTCTGACTTATGTAATTTTTGACTTACATTATGCTTCCTGGTCCCTATTACACAACTCCAGAATATTACTGTATATTAAACATCTCAAAAACTTAATTTTAATGATATAACAAATACTAATTATTTTAGAAGTAAGATAATTAGTTTTTGTATGATCAATTTTTCTATGGCTGAAACCAAGTAAGAACTTTTCTCTCAGGACAAACTACCAGGTGGAAAGGACCCTATTTTGATAGAAATAAAAGGAAACTAATATTAAAAAAGGAAAATCATCTAAATGAAAGAGAATATTTCTTTCATTCAGATGATTTTCCTTTTTTATTATTGACTGACTCTAGAAAAAAATGCATACAAGACAAAGAGAGGAAAGAGCAATAAAACCTTCATTCTTTTGGATAAAGTAGCAATTCGTAGATGATTAAGTACACCCTTCTAATTAAAAGATAAAATTTTAGAAACCCTAAACACAAAAAAACAAAGCAAAATTTTAGCTTAAATCATCTGTGGAGAAAGAGAGATAAAAATAATCCATTTTTAGTGTGAAGAGGAGTGGAAATGACATTACTGTTGATGGGAGGAATAACTGTTCTTGCATTTACTAATTAGACATGAGGGAGGAATAACTATTCTTGCATTCACCAGTTAGACACAAGGAAGGAATTTTAATGATTAATAAGTGAACAACATAAGATCAAGTAACTTCTCACGAACATGCTGATTGGTATAAGAAAATTAATAGAAAGGAAAGCACGAGTATGCAATTAAGTGTATTCAACTTTCAAGCCTTCCACTTTTAACCATTTGTAATCATCTCATTATTATTATTTTTTGCTTTGTCATTTTCCATCTAAGAATGACACTGCTGGTACCTTCTCACTTAAAATAGGAAACCAACAGGCTACTAGAAATGAAACAAAGCCATTTTTTAAAAAATAAGATAAATGATTAATCATTCAGATAGGGCATTTTCCTTTGCATCAACCATGAGTCCAATTTTTATCTTTGGTCTTGTCATATTTGCTCAATCTGAACTAATGTTTAATTAATATATCTATTAAGTTGCAAAAATATTCACATCATGCCTGCTAGAATTTTAATAAACTAGTTTAATAAGAGATAATTAAAATGAAAATCCTGACTAATGTATGAATCTATTCCTATCAATTCCAAAATTTTCAAACTGGACTTCAGAGTTAACTTGCACACTTCGTTGATTCTATATATAATATAGACCAGCAGTCTCCAAATGTTTTCAGAAAAGAACTGCATAGACAATTTTCTAACGAATCACAGACTGGATTAGAATAGATAGAAGGTTTTTGTAATTAGACGAGAATTTATTTTCTAAATGGGTGGTAAAATTGTCAACAGTCCACACTGTTTTGTAATCATACAGTGATTACAAAACAGTTTAATAGTATTTTGTTAGATTTTTGTGCTCTATATTTAAAATGGATAAGTCACACATTTAATTTTGTTACTGTACTAGTTTTATTTTAATTTCAAAAGAAAAAAAAATAATAATTACTTGTAATTAATGACAAAATAAGAATTATTTTATGTCTTATGACTTATTTTAATAAGTACATTAAAAAATTTTACAAAACTCATTTATTTTATTGCAATTTTAAATAATTTTAATGTTCAAAGTGCAGCTATATTGTGACATAAAATAACTTCATTGAAATATATAAAAAATTCATTCTTTGCTAATGGACTTATCTATTTGTCAATGTAGCAATTGGCATGTAACATATAAAATAATGGCATTTTGTGATCTCTGAATTAAACAGCAAAGTATTTTTTCAATGAATTATGATGTTTGAATGATGTTATTTATCTACTAAATTTAGAAAATAAATATTGAGAATATTTAAAATTATTTTTAGTATTTTTCAATTGTCATTTAATTTCTTTCTGTGTTTATATAAGTAAAACTTCTTTCATAAGGAACAGATGTCAGCAGCTGGGTAAAATCTTTTTGCATATCAAATAAGGAGTTTGGGGACCTTTGATCTAGAAAGTAAATTAATTATAAGTTGGTTAATTTAGATCAATAGTTCTTAATCAATGTTCTGCAAACCTATGAAATATAGGCTGAATATCCTTGATCTGTAATTCCAAAATCCATACCTTCATTTTACAGCAAAAGATGATGCAGCCACTGTCAGTGTAAGATATCTGTGACTGTTTATTTTTTGTCATATTGCTTATATATCATTAATAAATGTCAAAAAGTTCTGATAATGATAACTCTATTGGAGTGTTTTAAATAGGATTTTTCTAAAAATATTAAATAAATTTATTTTTATTGTTTAATACTTTCATATTCTTGTTTTTATGTTAAATAAAAAAGAATTTTTCTGAAAGCTTGAATTTTTTTCATTTTTCTTCAACTCTTCCATATCCAAAATCCAATACATATAACCTGTGTAATTTTTAATAAAGGATATATTAAGAATTGTATGCATATCTTTATTGTAAATTTGAAAACTTTATCGTCTTATATAAACATTATTGATTTTGATGTTTAGCAATATTTTTTTTATAATTAAGTCCAAGTCACAATTTCAAAAAAGTTAAGAACCACTGATCTAGATAAATACATGATTGTCAGCTTCCCAGCAATATATTTTTAAATATCATAATTAGAAAATGTCACTCTTTCGCATTTAGCAATGACTATGATTCTTAATTCTTAATACTATGAAGATTTAATTAGCAGAATGAAAGTAACTTTATGATTCAAATCCCATTCTTACAAATATTTTTCTTATATTTCTTTGGAATTTTTGATATTTTAAGGATTTCTCTTTCAATTTATAAACCTTACTTTAATTCTTTTTAAGAATATTTTATAAATTGCATTAATTAAATTTCTTTTATAATAAAGTTATTCAATTTAAAAATTTTTCATTTTCAAAGTCATAATGCAGTTGGCCTATATAGCTAATCTTTGACTTTATGATGGGGTTTGGTTTTGAACTCCCATCATCATAAGTTGGAAATGTGCAAAATTTATGGATTTCTCACTATTAATGTTTACTAGGACACTATACATTATCTTAATAAATATAATGAACATAAAACTGCAAGAACTACACAAAAAAACCAGACAATTCTGTATATCATATCATTGAGGCTAGGGATTCAAACCCTGGATTTGCATTGACCAATCACAATTTTTTGTTGTAAATACAATGGTTGTAAGTCAAGGACTAGCTGAATATTTACGATTCAGAAATACAATGCAATACATGCAATTAAAATAATTTTTGCATTTAGAATAGTTATTCATATAAAAAATTTGAAAAACTTATAGAATAGCAAGATTTGAACTGAAGTTTAAAAGTTACAAATATTGTTCTACTACTTGTATTCAAATTGTGATATCTCAAAGTATAATCATTTACATTTATAATTTAAATGAAACTTTCTAACAGTGATTTCTGAAAATATGAAATTTTATGGCATATATCTGGCATTTTTGCTTTACTTTAAATTTCTGCAATATTGATATTTGCAATTGATATATAGCAGAGAGTCAGATCGTCACTTCTTTATATCAATACAGTAGGTCCTGGATTTACAAGTTTCATTTATACAATTTCAGAAATATGTAGACACATCTCTATTTTTGTTGAATTTCCAAAAACACAAAGAAATTCATTGAACAATTTACATTTTTGCAAAAATAGCATTCATGGCCTTATGTATTAAGAATGCTTTATGAGCATTCTTAATACATAAGGGCATGAATGCTATTTGCATAAGGGCATGAATGCTATTTTTATTAAGTGAAATTTATGATTTCACTTGGCCATTCCATTTTCTAATGTGCCCATTCATATATAATGAATTTAATCATTGTTGGACTTATGCAGTTTTAGATTTATATGAAAATTTTTTAGACAAATTAATCATATAAGTCAGGGACCTACTGTATAATTTTATTTAAATTTTAAAATTCTGTTTATGGAAATATATATACATAAAATGAAAAACAGTAAAAATTATCATATGAAAATAGAATTGAAATGCATTAAGCTACAAAATTATTAAGGAGTAATGATTAAATTATGTATAATTTTATTCTGATAAAAATATTGGTTTCATTCTTGAAGAAATATATATATAACAATCTAAATAAAACATTTAGAATTTTTGATATCTTTACTACATATCTGCTGTAATACAATTAGGAGAAAGAGAGAGAGAGAGAGAGACTTATTAAAAAAACTAAAATCATTAGGTATTAATCATTAATTTGATCCCTTTTAAAAGTTTCGGATGACAGATTATAATTTTTTTAGAACACTTTAAATGAAATAATTTTATTATAGTATCTTTAAATTTAAAAGCTTTATTTATTAAATGTTCCAAACACAAATCAAAGAAATTTATTTCAAAATAAAGTATAAACAATAGCAACCTAAAATCTATAATAATAAAAATAGTATAGAAAGTTATTGTACAAAGCTAAAACATTGAAAACTTTTGCATATATTTTCAACAAGAGGTAAACAGCAATAACCTCAAAAGATAGAAAACAATAGCAATCATGTATATTATAAGGTTTTTTTAATGTAATACTTTGATCATTACTATTACATACAATGGATATTTTTATATATAATTTTAAAGATTCAATGTGTAATGACAATATATTTTTTAAATAAAAACTGCATTTTGCATTTTTCTCTAATATGTTTTTGATGTAGATACTTTTATAAAGTATTACTGTTTTCTAGACTCTGATAAATTAATTTGTGATCATACATTATTTTAATATTTATTATATCTATGATTATTTTAATTATAAAAAATAATATTTCAAAAATACTTAAAATAAGGCAAATATAAATGATTTAACAAATTAATAATAAAATAACTACTGTTTATAAAAAAATTACTTGAAGTTGCAAAGAAAAATTAATTTTCCAAAATGGAAAAAATAAATAAAGTCAAAAGGAAATTCCTATATTAAAAGCCAATTTTTAAGCTGCATTAAACATTCAGTTTATAGATGTATAAAAGCATCATATTATCTATATTGATTTAAATTAAAACTATAAAGGCAAAATGAAATTAAGACTTCTTTAGTATATTAAATTATATAGGATACAATAGTTAAATATGTAGATAACACATGTACTGAAATTCATCTTCAATCAGTTCATTAACATATTTATGGAAAGTAGTTCACAAGAATGCATTTTTAAATTTTTTCTTAATACTTATATACACATAAATGCTTGTAGTCCAATAATCAGTTTTTATATCTAAAAAAATATTTTCCTGTCTTGTTATTATTTAAAGATCAGCTTAAAGCTCAATCTGGCATATTCTCCTTTTATCAGTTTGAACCTAAAAAATAGTAATATTATAATATTTTATTGTTCTTTTTCCTTTAATCTGAAATTATAAAGTTTAATTAATATTTAGAATTGAGCATAAAAATTATTTTATGACATTAATATTTGTAAGTATTTGTGGATGCAAATCTCCAAAAAAAATCTATCATATAATAATAAGCAATGAAATAATGTGTTATATTAAAAAAATAAATGTAAAATAATGAAAAATTGTAGAATAATAGGATGTACTAGAATTAGCAGAGAGCACATACAATATAGTTAAATAAAATACAAAACAAAACAAAAAAATAGCAATTAAAGTAATATTTATATAAGACGAATAAAAATTATTATTCAAATAGATCATAATAATATCAATCTAAATATAAAAAAATTTACACATATTTAACTCAAAAAATTTGATTTAGTATTTAGTTTATAATGTAGGCTTAAAAAGAATATACAAAATGTTTATTAAAAAAATATATTAATAAAATGAGATCTTAAAAAAAAAACAAACACTGTGATATATTTTTATAAGAATCACAAAAAATATATATTCTATTTTTCAAAGATTATCCCATAAATTATGTAAGACCAATTGCAATAAATATTATCAAATTAAAAACTAAAGTATATTATAGTATGATAAATTATTACATAATAAGATACTGTTATATTTTAGTTAACTTTCTTATTTATATTCTTCAAATACAATTAGATCTATTATATAAATATTCCCCAACATATACAGGTCTATACTTACATAGCAATTCTGACTTACAAGAAAAATCTTGTGACAAAAACAGACATAGCTATAATACAGACACAAAAAAAAAAATAAAAAATGTGAATATATTGCACAGCAACTCAAAACATGCAATATCTGTTTCGAGTTGCTGCCAATATCTTTTCCTAGTTCATGTATGTTTGCAGCTATGAAAGAAACTGAAAACTTCTTGTGACTATTTTTTCTACTAATGTTTGTAAAATTTATATAAACAATGACTGACAGAAAATGTGCATCTGATGGGGGAAAAAAACATGAACCATTTCATAAATGATCAATGACAGACTTGAAAATAAATAAGAAAACATGAAAGTCAAACGTTATATTCAGTAGATCATAAATTTGATTTCATATTATCTATTTATTATGAATAGTTACCATAAAGGATGTCAAACACAAACATACAAAAGAAGCAGCAATAATGAATTTCTTTTACTATTTTCAACATAAAACACATGCACATATTTATCATAAATGCATATGTTTTGTACTTTTTTAATATAACTATTTATATTGTTACATTTTTGTGACACAAATACTGTATAAGTTATGTTCTGATATACATATGTTTTGATATACAAGGATTTTGAATAAGAAGCATCCATATTACAGAACTGTAAAGTTTAATTCCAAAATTTACTCATTCCATTTCAATAATTTTCAGAACATTATCCAATTCTCATACATTATATTTATCTTTAAATTATTGATATGTAAAATATTAATAGTTAGATTATATCAGATTAATTTGACAGTATTAGGTTCTATTTGGATGTTTCCCTTGAAGTTTGGTCTAAAAAGTTTATTTATATATATATATTCAATCATTTTTAATTATATGATTAAAATCTTATAACACACAAGCACAGTAAGATACAACTATTTAATAAACAGTTATATATATATAAATAAAACTGTAATGAAAAGCACTTTCAGTCTCATGAGACCATCTTCAGTTCACAAAGCAAAAAAAAAGAATTAGCTAGAGTTTGAATAGATACTATAAATTTTTGCATTACAATATTTAATCAATATCATCATTATTATTTGAATTATAGGAAATTTGAAACATTAATAAGTATTTCTAATATATATATATATAAATACTAAAAATACATATTCAAATTTATATCTAAATGTAAAATGATTAGCAAAATTAATCAAAACATATCAAATTCTTCAATCAACTAATTTTGTTTATAATTATTCATATAGCATAAACTGATTCCAACTCTGCTATTTTTTTTTATATCTCAAGGTATTATATATAAAAATTCATGGAAATTTTGATTTATTTATAGAAATTTCATAATTATTAATTTTTTAATTAATATTTATAATATGAAATGATATCAAAAAGTTTCCAAATTAAAAATATTGTAATGGAACAGAACACACTACTACAGCATTGTGCCACGAAGTGGTTTTCCACTATTCTTATCAACCATTATACCAAAAATCATTGTACTGAATGAATATGATTCCACATTATGCTTCTCTGTTTAGCATGTATTGCATAACTTCCTCTTAACCAAAAATAAAGGAGAAACTTGAATAATGTACAGTCTATGACAAAAAGGTTTTGACATCAGCGGAAAAGATTCGGCTTTCGTACAATACGAAAAAACTGATCGAGTCATTACTGCAATGGTTGATCGTTGTAGGATACAATATGGGTAGCAACCATTTCATCTGATGATTAGCAACGGGAGGTGGAAGGAATATTGATGGGATATAAACTTTACATGCAAGAAAACGATTTCGTT
>WUQG02447148.1:0-13182 GCA_011317285.2 Androctonus mauritanicus
ATAAGTGTGCTAAGTACAGCTAGGAAAGTGTTTGGTAAAATTCTAATTGATAGAGTGAAGAGGGTAACTGATGAGAGAGTATGGGATGTACAATGTTGCTTCAGGAATGGGAGAGATGTGCAGACAATTTTCTCAATGTGTATGATCGTGGAGAAGCATTTCCATGTGAGGAAGAAGGTATTCTACGCTTTTGTAGATCTTGAGAAGGCATATGACAGAGTGAATAGAAGTAATCTATAGAAAGTGCTAAGGAAATATGATGTAAATGAACAACTGCTTGGGGCAGTGAGAGCAATATATGATAACGTTTCTGCAAGTGTTAAAGTAAATTGAAGAATGTCAGTGGTTTACAATTGAAGAAGAGATGACACAAAAGTGTGATGTTTTCATGGTTGTTTAATTTATACATGGGTGAATGTGTGAGGGAAACTGTTGTGAGCAAATTAGGACTCCAAGTTGGATGATAAGAATATGTGCTGTGTGTTGTATGATGACATTGTTCTCCTCTCCAAGACTGAATAAGGTTTGAGGATGCTTCTTGCACAATTGAATGAAGCATGTCAGAGGAAACAGATGAAAATAAATGTAAAGAAGATGAAAGTACTTGTGTTTGAGAAGGGTGAAGAATATACAATAATAGCAAATGCTGGATTAAAAGTTGTAGGTGCATTTGGAAGGTATGCAAGGAATGAGAATTTGTCAAAGAATGCTAGGATGGCTATATATCAATGTGTATGCTGGTTCCAACATTGATGTATGGAAGCGAGATTTGGATATGAGATAAAAGGCATAGAAAACATTTGAGTGCAGTAGAAATTAGAGAGGTGTAGCTGGAACAACAAGATATGATTGTCTCAAATGACAAAATATGAAAGCAATGTGCAGTGAAAATGAATGTGATAGATACAGTAAGTCAATTTTGAAATGGTTTAGTCATGTAGAGCAAATAAGTGATGAGCAATTAACAAAGCAAATATATGTTGGATGTGTGGAGGGTAAATGTAGAAGAGATAGGCCAAAGAGAGAGTAGAGAAAAACAAATGAATGAATATAAGGAAATCTGGATTTCAGAATGTTTTTAAGAGGTAGATGTGAATGAAAAAAGAATGATTGTAGAGGAAGCTGGTATAGTGGGTATATATAGAGATGTATGACACCATCTGACTGATGGAATTTGGGTGTTTTTATTTTCTTCCTTCTTTGAGTACTGCTCAGCCTCTTATAAGAATACAGGCATGATGTTTTTTGTTGTTGTATTTATAAGTAACATGTTTTGAAGATATATCTATATCAATATTCACTAAGGGAATATGAAATCAACAAAATCATTTTAGAAGTTTGTTAAATAAAAGTACATTAATATACTTATTCTTGGCATAAATAATTTGAAAACAAGACATTCTATTTATATCAACTTTTGAGAAAGAAACTGATATTACAAAGAATATTTTGAATTAAAAATTCCTGGGATTTAAATAAAGTTATTCCAAGCTAACACCTAAGTTTTGCAGTGTTTTGGCATAATACATTGCAAAAGTTTGTATTACTGACAGAAAGCAAGCTCTCTTTCAATAATATAATTATTATTTTAACATATAATTTACAAACATAAACAAACTAAAATCATTATTATTATTATAATTATTATTATTATTATTATTAACATTATTGAATTATAAAATATTTTATATCATCTGTTATTTGTTTTATTTATAAAGTCTATTATTTAGTAAATTATATGTTAAAGATAATATTTGTTTACAAATTTATCATATGCAATATGTAAAAGTATTTACTAGCAATAGCTGGCTCAGAAATTCCAAAAATTAAGGAATCGCTTGCACAATCTGGATTTGGCTCAAAACTATATATAAGCAATTGTCATTCTTACAATATAACCAATTCCTGGAGAATCATTTAAACTGCGATTATTTTTTTGTAGGAATAATATTATAAATAGAATTTTGCTCCAGGAAACTTATTTCCTATGATAAGAATATCAAAACTGACTATAGAAATAAAAAAATTTAAATAAAATCTTAATATCATACTTTATGCCTTCACAAATATTATATAAAATAAACATTCAGAAATGAAAAAATAGCAGCATTATCACCTATCCAGTTTTTATAGATATTTCAGATATAGACAATATATTTACAAACAAATTGAAAAGTACTAATCAATTTGTTTCCAAATGTGTCGGATTTCTTATTTATCCTTCGTTTTTGGATTTCTTATTTCAAAATGATTAAAATATATGAATCAAAATCATCTTTAATACAATTAATTTATACATTAAACTATATAAATAATAATCTAAGTATATTTTGTTCTAAAAATTATATGGACAATGCAGGGAGCCATTTGCTATCATTTGCTTTAATGCTTAGCATTATCTTTTATTAATGATAAAAAAATAAAAATTTTAATAAATTTGCAGGTAGACTCATCATTCATCACTCTTTCATCTTTATCTCCAAAGATTAAATGTACACCATTTTTAAACAGATAAAGCTATAGGGTTAATTATTTTGTTATTTAAAGTTTGGCTTTAATGGCCTGACCATCCTGCTAAATTTTATAATCAGTCAAATATAATAGTTCTTGGTTTATGAATTTATGCTTAATGAGTTCCCACTTGAACTCATTAAGCATAAATGAAATAAAAGACTTGAAATAAATGATTAAGCATAAATGAAATAAATGACTTGAAATAAATGAAAACTGAACAAAAATGAATGAAAACTGAATTATAAAATATCAAAAAAATTGTAAATATGAAATAAATGTTAAACATTCATTAAATGGTATTTAAAACCACATATACAGTTATACACTATTGTATAATTGGGTTTGAAACAAAAACTCTGTCATCTGTTACAAAATCAAAAAATTCAAAATGGCAGATTGATTCAGAAATGGCACATCTGGTTTTACTGTCACATCAGATAAATAACTTTCATTCCTGGATTGTATCTAAGGCAACACTTTTAAACCAGAAACAAATACTATCTTGCTATCAAAATAAGCATAACTATTGCCAATTCTATAAATAGCAACAATGTGATAACTAGTTACTAGTTTTATATATTAAAGCTTATCCATTTATCTAGCAATAATAATGATGAATAAATTTCTTTTTTAACATTTATATGACACAAATAATTACTTTATAATTATAATTTGCTTGATTTTGAAAACCATGTTTTCATTTATTTTGATAAATAAATCATTATTTACTTAAAAACTATCAATTTTTTTACCTTTATTTTCATTTTTAAATGATTAAGCTTAGAGGATTATACCGGATTAATTAATGTAATGTTGAAGAGATCTTTAATGATAGATCACTATCACCAAATTTCATAAAAATCTACTAATTAATTCAAAAGTTATTAATGGAGAAACAGAAAGACAGATAGGATGGTGATCTCACAAGTCTCTTTTCTTCAGAAAATGGATAATAATTCTTGGCAGTTAAATTTTCTCTTTGTAAAAATTATTCATATCATGCTATGAAAAATTTGCTAGTAATAGATATATAGTAGTATATTTCCTTGTTTAAAATTACAATAATTCTACATTAACATATGCTTATTGAAAGTGTTAAATATTTTCTTTCTTGTTCAAAACAAATACAGTATTCAAAAATCATTGAAACACACAGCAATAGATTTTAAAATCAATAAACAGTTCTAAAAATAAATAAAATATTTATATTCAGTAAAACTAAGATTATCTTTCAGTTAATGATTCAGTATCATAATTATCATCAAATAATTTTACTCACTGGTCAGTATAGATATTGTAATAATTTATTGTTATGGAACAGAATGAATAATTTATGTTCCACAAGTTCTCATCAGTATTTGTTCATACTATTATTATTATTCATGAGTTTAGTTATAAATGTTTAATTTGATATTCTATAATTAATATGATTATGTCAAGATAAACTGATGAAAGGATGAGGTCACTTAATATTTTTAAATTAAAATAATTTATAAATAAAAATGAATACATATATAATTTTTAAAGCTTTTGTACTAAATTATAATTCAAGAAAAGTTAATATAAAATTTGCTTTCTCCTCAGGATGAGTTTGAAAAATTATTTTAATACAATATTTAATCAGAAAATTAATGCAAAAATATAAAATACAGAAATTCTGATTTATACAAACAAAAAAAAGATGCTAAATTATACAAAAATTTGAAACATTAAGGCAGAAAAAAAATGTATGAAATTCAATAGCCATTTAAGTTTCACGTTTTAAATAATTTTTAATATACCATTTAAATCAACGAAAAAATAAAAATGAAAAATTCAAATATTATAAATTTTATTTTTTAAACCGGAAAAGTATGACATGTTTGAAACAAAAAATGTGATTCACAAGTATTGTATTTGATTTTTGTTATTTTTTTCAATCTAGAATCTTTATATTCAAGATACAGAATAGGCTATTTTTAATATTCTTTCTTAATAGCAATTATCACTAGAAGAGTCACTGGTCTACATCCAATACATATAAAGCTTACAAAAACAAAATTTATTCACAGATCTGATAAATTATACTGCACCATTATGTATTTCTATGATTATTGATTATCAAACTCAATTTGTTTTATATGAAATTTCCTCTCATAAAAAATGATATATTGTATATCAATATAGGCCTTTAATTTTAAACCGAATAAACATTCTAGTAAATTTTAGCAGTCTCAAGAATCGATAGATTAGGAGTTGAATAAACTTTCCAAAAGAATTATATATCTGTCTACTGGATACATGCTTATTTTCATCACATAATGGAGAGCTAATATTTTTAATTAAGTATTAGTCTTTAGTCTAGCAACTTACGAATGTTAGCTTTTGTTTTTAAAGGATTTTTAAAACAACAAAACTGCTGAATCTCATTTTAAATATATTCTGGGAGGATTAATAGTTAATTTAATTTAAAAACCGTATATTTCAAAAACTTAAATTGCTCGATACACATTGTTCTTTATGAAAATGTTATCAGCAAGCGATGATTTATATTTTCATGTGGGATTCTTTCTTAAAATTGCATAAATTTTTTCATTTCATTATTTCTGAATCTGTATTAATTAGTATATCGATTATAAATCTTTCATTTAAAGATGAAATAAGTTTCAAATAACACACAGCAGTATACAATCTAGATTTAGTTAGGCCTAAACACTATATATAACTTTTAAAAAAGGCCTAAATCTTTACGGATATATATAGCAAGGACTCAAAGTTAACGTTACCTGTAATTACTACAGTAGAATATTTTAAATAAATGATAAAATTGTATATTCAAAAAGTTATAAACAATCAAAAAACGATTTTTTCTCGATACACAATAATCACTTCCGAGCAAACGGACAATGACGTCATACGTCAAGCTGTCCCAACATTCTTAGCGAACATTTTGTGATTTAGACATGGATTTAGATCAGTGATTTGATTTTAGCTACATCATCGTTGAGCTACATTGATATAGTATGAGAACATTCGACCGACTGAAATTGACTAGTATCGAGCTCGTACGAATAAAGATGGAATCTTATTTCTGCCTTATAAATATGGCCATAAACAAATTTTGGATATTCAAAGAAAGTTTACTAAAAGTAAAATTTTTAAAATTTAATTATGGTATGTAATGAATATTAACGATGATAAAATTGTAAAATATAGTTTCCGAGTACACTATTTCATTCCGGTATACTGTTAATAAGCAAGCATAGGTATCGATTTTTAATTTTTGCACGGGGACATGCGTTATCAATAACAAATATTTACTGTATATAATTTTTCACGAAAAATTATATAAAAATGAATGAAAATTTAGATACGGATTAAAATAACATGGAGGCGAAAAGACATTTTTGCCTTATGTTCAAAGTTTCAATTAGTCTCGTTAAAATTTGAATAAGTGGCCTGAGAGGACCCACAGATATATGGAAGGTCCCATAACAACTGTATCTGTATCATGGTATCCCATTTCTAAAAGTTCTCATAAACATAGGCTCGAAAACATTGCATTTAAGAGAAATATCATATTTTTAATATTAGTACTTTTCCAAAGATCGTTAAGAAAGTTTGTATTTAATTAATAAATTAAATTCAAAAAGAAAATAGCCATTATAATGTAACATTTTTTACATTGTTCCACATTAGACTACATTATCAATTTTTTTTTTAAATTTACTTTTATTAAACACGTGTTTCCTTTAAGATCCTTGAAAAAGTGTTGTTATAAAATGTGCGTATTTCTCTTAAATATGACATTTCTGAGTCCATGTTTATAAAAACTTTTTCATTATTTTCATGTAAAAATTCATGGTTTGGTTTTGTCCCTATCATTAAGACAGAATCTGTATAAGCAGATATAATTAGCATTGAATTAAAGCTTGCTGTTTATTATTTTTTTCGAAATTTGCAAGTTGGTTGTAAAAATATTTTTGTGTCGCAAGATAAACTCTTGTCATACAAGTATTATATTCAAAATTTTAACGTATAATTAAGTAATTATATACACATTAATAAAGAATACTACTATAAAATTTGTTATTTGATATTTCAATAATATTTATTACATTTTATTTTTGTTTTTAATGGATATTTTCAAAATTCTCAAAGCTCCAAAAATTAACAAAAAATAAAACATTTATCCATAGTCGGTAAGAGAATTAAATAATAAATAAAATTTATAAGCGAAAATTTTTTTAAACTTTCATTTGTAAGTTTTACCGACAAGTGAGAAAGCGAAATCTAATTATAGTACTGTATTGTAGTTGAAAACATTTTTGATTAAATGCTATTTTAATTAATTCGGCTTAAATTAAGTAAGCCGTTTGATTAATTAACTGTTATTCTTGATATAGCAAAAGATTAATAAATCCGCTTACTTTATTCTATTTATTTTCAAAATTTTTTGAAATATCGCTATTTAAAAATTCTTCTTCTGCTATGGAGGTTAAATAATTAAAAAATTGAGAACACTCCTGGCATTTATAAAAAAAAAAAAAATTAAAAAAATGCGTTTATGCCAAATATCGTCACCAGAGTGGGAACACAAAAGTTTATTAAAAACTGGTATAGTTACAATATTCATATTTATTAATTTTTTAGAAGATAAAAATATTATAAAACTCTACATTTCTTTTAAATTTTTAACCTTCTAAAATTCATAAACCTATTTAAGATCTTAACAACCCTATTTAAGATTTTTGTTCGCTCGATGTAGGCACTATAGGATGCATATGGCCGCACTAAAATAGATAAAAATAAGTCTATCCCAGTCTTTCCTCTATTCACTAACTTTACCATGAATTTAGCCTGAGGTGATTGACTTTATGATGGTCTCGTTGCTTAAATACTTTCTGGATGGAAAATAGTATAAAACTAAATAACATGATAAATATAGATACTTCGTTAAGACAATGCAAAGATTTAATATACACAGTAATATCAAATAGGTACAAACGAAAATTATATTTGTTTAACGAATAAAAACATGAAAGTTGTTTAAACTAGTATAAATCTTATTAAAGCTTTGAATATTTTATCTGCAAAACTCGGTTTTTGCCGTTTTTCTTATTTTTATTTAAAGTGTTAATTCAACTTTGTCAAACCAGAAAATATTTATTTCACGAATAATTTTCTATGATTGGCGATTTCCCTTAGACTTTTATATTTACAGTTCTCGATAAAATGAAACGTAATCAATAAAGCTCATTTATATTTGTAAATAATCCTGCTAATTAAACCTCATCGACATTTAACCTATAATATTTAGGCTTACATTGTTTTTCAATAAACTAAACATTCCAATGAAGTTTTCATTGAGTTATACTCACTTTTTATTTGTTACCATTTTTGAAACTCTCCAGCATGAATGAAAATTGGAAAGCGAATTAGCGAATTCAATAAGAATAAAAATACAAATAACAACTTTTAGTGACACGAAAAGAATAACTTTCACTTCGTGCATATCCATTTTTACTCGACGCAGTCAAGATGATACCGTTTCAACATAGCTTTTTCATTCATCTCCTCATAAATGTAATTATTAGCTTTTATAAAAACAGAATGCTAGATAATTATTCATGCAGTAATAATCATATTTATGCTATTCGCTTTATCATTAAACTGGAGGAACGCATGATCATGCCATTAATGAAATTTTTGGAACATTGGTATGAGTAATCTATAGTAATGCCTATTCCATTCAGTATCAAGGATTTGCAAAAAAAAGCGAACTTGGGTATAAATACAGTACAAGAATTTTTTGTCCATTTTGTGCTTGAAGCAAAACTTGTTTACCAAAATATGGTAATAAAATGATTAAAAAACGTTTTTGTGGAAAGTGCTACGTATGGATGGTGCTACATCAATGCAGCTCTAAGGCACCGCTAATTCCATTATTCATAATCAATATAATTTTAGAAAATTGTTCAAAATAGATTCCACATTGCGCTTATGATTCCTTACCCTTAATATATGAGCATAAGACTATAAAATAGTCTCATGCTCATATATTAAGGATAAGGAATCATAAGCGCTATGTAGAATCTATTTTGAACAATTTTCTAAAATTATATTGATTATAAATAATGGAATTAGTGGTGCCTTAGAGCTGCATTGATGATGTAGCACCATCCATACATAGCACTTTCCATAGAAATGTTTTTTAATAATTTTATTATTGTATTTTGATTATTTATTCGTTACTACTATAATGAATAAATAACCAAATTTATTATGGCATTCTATATCATAAGCAACTTATAAGAGACTAATTATTAGGAACTACCGAACCCAAAAAGAAAAAAGAATATGCATTTCATTATTTATTTAAACAAAAACAGAATAACATATGCATATCAGTTTTGAAAACTGATACATAAAAAGTGAAAAAAAAAAAAACATATGAGGCGTATGATCATAAGGACAATAAATAAATTTACTATACATTATTATACTATATACTATATATAAAAATTATTTCTTTATTAAAGCATTACGAGTACTCAAGGCCTATACTTTTCTTATGGAAATAAAATCAAATCAAATACGTAAACAAAAAAAAAAAAAAACAGGTAAAAGATTATCTTATACCATGGTTATGTAAAGCACCATGATTATACCATAATTATAATTCTTACTTCCTCTGTGATTTTTAATCCCTTAGAATTATCTTAGAAAACACAATTAATTTTTTATGAAACGCCAAACTTTTTGTGTTATGCAGTATAAGTTTGATCAGTTGCAGTAATTTTTCTTAAACATAAGATTACAATAAGTTATAATTTAAAATAAATAATTATAATTGTACTAATTGTAATAAGTAAATTTTAGAAATTTCAAATAATTATAATTTTCTAAATTATAGATTACAATAGATTATTTTTTCTTCCTCAGGTTGATTAACCAAAAAATATTATGCGTTAAATAATATTTCGCTGAAAGACTATTACATAGATAAAATTAATAAAATATATATAAAATTTTTCTGAAACTCACTAAAAAAAACAAACATTTTAGAGCAATATTTTGTAAATATATACGATAATATATCTATATTATCGTATATATTTACAAAAAATTATCCTTATTAAAATTTCCTGTTCTCGTTAATGACTGATATTTTTGAGCCCAATATTATAACTTTTAAAGTTTTGTAAGGATAATTATATGTAAATACATTCTAATATTTCCTCCTTTTTAGTGTATTTTATTGAAAAATTTTAACTTATTTTCTGTTTTTTTAATGATAACTTTAAAGCTGAAAAGATTTATTTATTTTAATTTTTTTCAAGTTTATTCATGAATTTATTAATACTAAAATATTTTACATTGAAATGTTAAACAAACTGGCTAAGTAAGTTTAATAAGATTTAAATTTTTTTTTTTTTAATAAAAAATACTTTTGAAATAAAAATCCTCTTGGTGTATTAAGATTTCAATAAAACAGTCTATAAAATCTGTAAGAATATATTTCTTCTGTCATTACTGACTATGAATAATTCAATAATTGGATTTTTCTAGAATAATTTTTGTAGATCATTTTATATCGGGTTATTTTATTAATTGTGGCAAGAAATTCGTTAAATACGGGTCATGTAAAAAAACAATTGACACCGTTTCCAAAGTTGAAATACAGTATTTTTAAAGTAGCATATTATTTTTTAACATCTCAACTTCTCAATAATATCAATACAGTATAATGTATAAAATTTGGCATAAAATTTTATTTGAATCTTGTAATGTATAAGCCGGAGGTTTTTCAAAAAATGTCGATCAATGTAAAAGGTTACTTTCGTCCATCTAGGCAAATAATTTAGTGATGTTTTTCTCGATTTTGAAATACATGTCACAATATCATTAATATCGAAATTATACATAAAGTTTGATGATTTTGAATTTTTTCATTTCGACAGAAATAAAATATATTCATCTATTGAATGTGCCATTGTTTATGAAAAAAAAATTCCATTTATATAATTTAGACAAACTTGCATAGAATTTATTTATGATAAAAGCCGAAGTGAAGTGATTATTTACAGAAAACAAACAAAAAAGTCTATTATAAGTTTTTAATTTTTTTATATGTTGTAAGCATAGCATTGTTCACTATCAGTAAAATAGTGAATAATGGCATACTTACAACATATGTATCAATATTAAATTTTCAATGTTTTGACATCATCTCTGTTATTTTCTATAATTTGAAAAAAATGAAAATAATAATAACAAAAAATATTAAATAGTTATAACTTAAGGCCACAGCCATCTTAAATCCGGGCTTATGCTATCAAATTTTATTTCGGAATATTCGTATTGGAAAATTTGACATATGCATAACATTATTGAACTTAGAGATTCAATAATGAGATATAATTTAATAAATTATTTTGAATTTATTATTCACAATTGTTTTTTAGACGTTTAGTTATTTTTTGTACAAGATCTATTAGCTTTCTGATATACAGTAATCCATTATCATGAAAAAAATGGACTACCATTGGATGGATAGAGATTTTGCGTAATTTGATATTCGATCTTTAGAACTTCTAGATTCAAAAACAGAAATATATACATACACAGTGAATATATATATAAGTATAGTGATATGCTGACAGCGGCGTAGCCAAGTTTTATGGGCCTTTAGGCAAAAAAAAAAAAAAAAAATCACTTTGGGCTCCTTATTTTTATTAAAATAAATTTTAATTAAATATAATAGGAAAAAATGTTGAATCATTTTAATAGCATAAATATATATTTTATTTGCGATTTATTTATAATTTTATAACATCAAAAATATGCAAATTAATGTTATAATATGATATTAAACACAATTTGGCAATCATAAAAAATTAAATTTACGAAAAAGTTAAAATATTACTTTCGTACGCTTTTACATTTGTGAAATCATTAATAATATCTCTTAAATCTATTTTATTAGCATATCCATGCTCACAAGTCAGTAACTAACATTACAAGAAGTAGTTTCAATTCCGGGATCACGGATAATTTTAGACCGTCCTCATCACGGAATTAAGTGATTTCTAATCCCGGAATTTTGAGATCTTGGGATTATTTTTATAACATTTATCACAACAAACAAATTTCTGTCCATTTATTCATTATATATCCGTTGACATTAATATTACTTAAGTTTTAAGAAAAAGTTAATTGCCTTCAAGTTAATTTAATAAATGAAAAAAAAAAAAACATTTATTAAATTAAACGATAAAAAAAATATGACACAAATTTGATCAGAAATAGCGGGATGGCCAAATCTCCATCGTACATCCAGATTCCTGATAATGCAATTCATTGATTTATATTTTTCATAATTAGCAGCATAATTTATCTATGCAAAAAATTAAAAATTGCAATATTCGTATAGATATTATGCATATATTAATAGTAAAGTATGCCCGGGAATAATTTGAAAACATATACAATACTATCTTATAGACTCTCTTATCCGGTCTTGTTTTAATCGGAATCCAATCAAATTAGCCAAATTTTCATTTTAGTTTTGGCGCCGGCTACGTTTAGAGCCTAAGACAGGCTAGCCAACACCTATGTGTACTCAATCAAAAGTTAAGTGAATGCTGTTCAACGATCCGGGCTCGGATCCCATGGAGTTATAGACTTTAGGATAAGTTTACAATAAATTATGCAGAAGTATCATTTGCTCATATTTCATTTAATATAGCATTTGACATTAATTGGCTGATAACAGTTACGTCAAGTCAACGCAATGATGATGTCATCGTATCATCACTCACCCATCGTTTTATGACATTTTTCATTGTTACGTCGTGATGATGTCATATAATTCATTATAGCATTTGGAATCCATTGGCTTTTCATGTTCAATTTTACCATTGATTTTCCAATTGATTTAGATAACATATAGGCCTAATATCATAATAACGTTTGGATTGCTCGTGTTTTTAATAAAAATTATATGTAAACTTAGAGCATCTTAATCGATTTATTTAATCAATTCTTAAAATAAATTTCAATGCTTTTTGATAAACAACATTTTTAATTTGTTTTCAGTGCAAAAATGAAAAAAAATTTTGACGTACCAACTTTGGAACAAGACACAGACACTAAAAAGAGCAAGAAACATACAGACCTACCGCTAAAGAAAAGGAAAAGGATGGGTTATGCAAGTGCATGCACTGAGACAGAAAAATAAATGAAATTATAATTTAAAGTATTTAAATTATAGTTACTAAACGGAAACATCAAAAATTTTTCTTAGTTTAGAATTAAAAAAAATCAATAGGAATTCTGCTTGTTGCGTTAAACACTATAAAGACTTTAAACTAGCCAATCAGATTTGCAATAACGTAAGAGAAGAAAGCGTTAAAAGTACCGAATCTATTTCTGAATTCCCTAAATCAGGGATCGGCAACCTTTTTCTGGACGGCGGGCCATTTTCAAAAAAATATTTTAAAGCGGGCCGCACAGTCAGGCTTTTTTTATTTTTAAGCGGGCCGCACAGTGTTATTATATACGTCGGAGAACAAAAAAAATTCCGGGGGATAGGGAAAATATTCCAATACGAATCCTAGTCTCGCTTCTTTGTGAACATTTGTCAACCGATCGTTTATCGCTGGTCGATGGTGATAGTAGCCGAAT
>WUQG02447159.1:0-13180 GCA_011317285.2 Androctonus mauritanicus
CACTTGGGGGAGAAAATGGTAGACGTGATCTGCATAAGACTTCGCTTCCGTCGCTATCCCGACTACACGCGCAAGAATATAAGCAAATGGAGCACATTTGCGAAATGAAAATTCGGCCATTGTTGCAGTACATGACACTACGTGATAGACGCGACAATTTGAACTGGAGTTGTCTTTTCTCAGTTTAACGCGCATAAATGGAAAATCGATAGGTTTTTCTTTTATTCCCTCTTCCCCTATCCCTTTCCGTAATGTCAGAACATATTCTTTAGCACGTTGTCTTCTTGTCTTTCAGTCCGAAACACATACGGAAAGACCTTTATTTATTTTTAAATCGATGTTTCCAGTCCATTGCAGACGTAGTTATATTCATAACTATGCAAACTGGCCGTTTTGCGTGACGTTTTTTCGACCTTCCGTCGGTTGATTGACCGGTGTTATTTTGTCATTACAGGGAAAATCATAGCGAAATCGAAAGGAGGAGAAGGAACAAGATGACCGCCTATATCACAGAACTGTCCGACATGGTTCCCACTTGTAGCGCCTTAGCCCGAAAACCTGATAAATTAACCATCCTGCGGATGGCCGTTGCTCACATGAAAAGTCTACGAGGTTTGTACATTAATTATTTATAGAATTACCTTATGTTTTATTGCTCAGCTGTATATGTTATATAACGTAAGATCGGTCAAAAAAAAGAGAGAGAGAGAGAGAGAGAGAGAGAAAACTGGAAGTTTATAGTAATAAATGTTTAGTAGAATTTCTTTTGGTCAAAAATGGCCGATTTAGACATTGACGGATGCTCTAGTACTAGACTTAAAGCAATCCCATTTATCATTTGAAACTGAAGCAATGTCGTTACGTGTCAAACATCCCCGACGTGCGGTAACAAAATTTCTTACAAACGAGAGAATTATTGATGAATGTTCATTAAGCGCCTATGCCAAGTATATCCAATCTTATTTCGGACATTTATATTATTTTTATAACTTCTTCAGTGTTTTATCGTACCACTTAGGCTGTTTCAAGTTGTAACTTTTATGTTCGAGCGTTAAATTCGTTCCGCGTTTTTTTACTTTTTTCAATGCGTTCTACCGGATTTAATTCGCTAAAAGTATCTATAAACCGCACCTTTTCCATGATTTGTATACGAAGAGAGGTGGGTTATGAGACTTGTGGAAACTGCCGATATTTTTTTTTTTTGTTTTTTAATCTCGCCCCATCCGACGTTAACCAATAGTGTGACGAACTAATTGAGAAGAGAAGTACCTGGAAATCACTTTACTTGTCCCTTTTGTATTGAAATTATCGATCGACAGTCGCGTAAAGTGAAAGGGGATGAAAAATTGTTGCGTGCTGCATACATTAAGTGTAACGGCTCACTGGCGCCATCATAACCCCTCCTTTGTCTGCCAGTTTGTTAGCCACATCTCGACAGTTCGAATTCGACCAGAAATTCCGATTTCGTTCGACTTTTTTTTAATTCGTTTTAATCCGTATTTTCTCGTAATACCTAATATCGTTAAAACGATGAACAAAAATTGCTTAGTATAGCGAAGAAGTATTTTCGATCAGCTATAGTTTTTGCTTTTTGAAAAAAAAAAAAATTTAATGTAAAATCTACCGGTAACTCGTTTAGCACTAAATTTTTGACGTTTCTTTTATCATTCGGTTGCGTTGTGGGTATTAGGCATGCACCTCTTGCTTTAATGTGACCAAGCTTTTCCTTGTTGTGTCTATTCTCTCCGTTACCAAGGCAACAAAGTTGGACAGTGTAAAAGGGAGTAAAGTAAACACGGAAAGGATAATTTGAATTATTTCCTTTAGAAAATTATATTGGTTACAACTTTAATCAATTTGTTACCAGTTTACAGGAATTAGTACTTAAATTATTTATAACGGTAATAATTTTAGCTGCATAAAATGTTTTTATAAATAATGATGCATAAAAAATTTATTTAGCTTTGAATATATTTCAATAATATTCTTGATATCATTACTTATATTAACTGACATACATTTAGATTATGTAAAACTTTCAAAATAAATATTATTTTGGAAATTATTTATATAAAATGGAATATTATGATTAAATTTGGTTATATAATAAAATAAACCAGTATTTAACTTACTAATTTATTTTATTTTTTCCTTCTAAATGCATAAATATAATTATTACACCTATCCTCTTTTTTTCATGGTAGATTAGTTCTACAAAAATATTGTGTAACTGTGTAAAAAGCATTTAAATTGATGCCAATATCTACGTGGAAGATGGACATTTTATACGATGTTAGTCTCAATTTTTTTTGTTTTTTTTTTGGAAATTTACAGTATTTTTGCAAAACCAATCTACCTGTAAGAAAGCAGATAGATATACTGTCAAAAAATATATTAAATAATCCACTCTTGCGTTATATTAAATCTATGTAAGATTAGTAAATTTTGCTAATCTTGTATAGATCTTAATATCAATGTTATTGGTGTAAATTTTAATTGTTTCAAATACAATAATAACTATTTAGAATTACTGTAATATCTACCATATCCACTAATATTCAGTTTTCTTGAAATAGAAAATTAGTTTTTTTAACATTTACATACCTTAAAAATGTTTAAACTGGTAGGAAAGTCCTACGAGACTATTCTACTTTTCAATAATAAGCTACATAAGGCTAATATCACTGAACTATGATGATATTTAATAATAAAAAAATTATTAAATTCATTACCATTATTAAGATGTGATTGGCATGATTTATTTTATTGTTTTGTTTGCATTTGCTCATTTATATATAATTTATTAATTTCATATATTTTAAAAGTTATTGTGATAAATAAGAATGTAAACAGAAAAATTGCATATATTTTCAGCATCTGTCAATAAATCTTTAGAGCCAAATACTGTACAATATATATATAAAATAAAATAAAAAAATTCTAAGATATTCATGAATTAATATAAAAAATATGAAAAGTTAGAAAATTCTTATTTCTTTCATTTATTATTATTATGAAATTTTATATCAAATTGTTTAATCCTTTTTTTCATTAATTAGCTGGAACTTTTTTAAATCTTAAATCTGATAAAATTATTATTTTATTTTAAATATAATATATATATATATTTTTTTTTTATTTAAAAAATGTTATACATAATTGAATTAATAAATGATTTCTGTTTATGAAAGAAAACATAATAAAAAGTAAAACTGTATCTAATAAAATTAAAATTCACAAAGAAAAATAAGCTTTATAACTGAAAAGTGTATAGAACTTATTTTTCTTTGCAATCTATGGTTAAGTCAAATAATAATCTATATGTCTATTTAAAATTATTTTTGAAAAAGAAAAATGATAATTTATTGTATTTGAAAAAGTAATAATAAAATATTCAGATTAATGTGACAACTTATAGATTTCTATATTTATCAATATTTAAGATAGAATTCAATTGACAGAGAGTTAAAATAAGCTGTTTTCTTTTATTCTAAATATCTTTACAAGAATTAAAAATTTACATTTTCTAAATATTGTATAATTTTCTGTCATGAACATGAAAAATTAAAGAAATTATAATGCACTTTTAATTTCAATCAATTCTTTGTTATCCTTCCTTATATAATAATTAATACAAAAAAAAAAAAAAGCAGATGTGCTTGAGAAATTTTATTTCAAGCAAAAATGTTTTTGGCCTTCCATAAAATCATCAGGAGATAGTTGATGATACCTTATGAAAGGCTGAAAATGTTTCTGTTTGAAATAAAATTTCTCGTGCAGAGGTGTTTTTTTTTATGTGAGTCACTTTTCCCACTTATAATGGAGTTTTGGGAATTATTCAGGTCGTAAGTCAGTGTGATCACAAGTTAGAAATAGTCAATTCTATCAACTGCCAGTTATCATTATGCACTATATCACAATACAATATTGTAGTAAATTTAGCAAACACAAAACTAAAGGAAATAGACATAAAATGAGTATTTTCAAAGCGTCAGACTATTGCATATGGATTTGTGAAAGCATGTGAATTCTATTGCCAATTAGTGTTTATTGATTGAATCATGTTCATAAGTTGATGCCATTGTAAATCAAAGATTATCTGTGTTATAAATATATTATAAATAAAATATTTTTGTGTTTTTATATAAAAGAAAAATACGCTGCATTTTTTTTTTCCTCTGACAAAACTAATTGATAATTGATAAGTATTTGCTTCTTGTTGGATAAAAATAAAAGAGAAAAGTTTTTGTATATGGACTACATATATTTTAAGGTCATAGTTTAGAAAAAAATAATGATAATGTTTGCAATTGTTTTTATGCTATAAGAAGGAAAACAATTTTAGATATATCAGTATATTTATTAAGGCCATTTTTATCATTTTATCCTATTTCATATAGTTTTATCAATTATGGTTTTTCAGTAGAATAACATAAGGACATGATAAATGATGATACTAATCAGATTTTAGTATCATCGTTTATTGCATTCTTATTTTATTCTATTAAACATTATCAGCATCTACAAGCAGTTTATGGTTTTTTAATGTTTTTTTCAGACAGTAACTACTAGAGTTAGAAAAAGATTATCATTTAAATTTGAAATGTTAAATATATAGAAGAACTACAGTAATTTTTGATAGCTATTACAAAATTAATTATCATCAAAATTTCGTTTCTTAGTATTGAATCATTGCAATGTAAATATAAAATTATTAAAATTGTATAACTATCTAGAACTACAGTTGATTTTTTAATTATGATCATCTAATTATAAACTTTTTACATACAAATGTGTCATTTTATTTTTTTATTTTTGAAAAAAAATGTATAAAAAAAATTTTAAATGATAGTTAAATCATTATAGAAGAGAATTTTCTATACAGTAATTATATCAGTAAATTTATACTTATGAATTTTTTGGCTCACAAACTTTAGGAATACATTGAATTTTTAATCAAAGAATCATTTACACTGTTTTCTTACAATACTCAGAAAATTATTTTATGTCGCTGTTTTTATATCTGAATTTTTCGAAGAATTTCCTTGTTTTCAGATACATTGCTTGAAAATATTAACAATCATAATTTTTCCCCCGCTTTGGCTGTACAAAAAGTTTCTATTTATGGTGGGGTTACATTTAAAATTTTCTATCATAATTTAAATCCATTTTAATTTGAAACATGATTTCTCCATAAGTACAATGCTATAAATGGAAATAAAGTTCCCTAACTACAAAAATCAGAATATTCAACAAATTAAAAAAAAAAAAAAATATATATATATATATATAGTAGTGCTGAATATATACTGTTTATTTTTTACAGTGAAGAAAGTATGCATTTTGCTTCTGTCAACAGTTAATACAATTATAACTAAAGAAAATAATAGATAAAAACAACAATGAAATGTATATATTTCTAGCAAAAAAAATCAACATTATTTAAACATTTTAATATCATTTCCTATTCATTTAATAATTGCTAAGTAGTAGGAACTATTCCAAATCAAACTGACTGCCATATCAATCTTAAAATCAATAGGACTAGAGAAGTTGGGGATTTATAGGTCAAATCCATATCTCTTAAGAAAAGTTTCCAAGATTTGGAAATAGGAGTCAATTCTAGGTACACTCGTTAGAAAGCCGATGCATTCCTTGTGACTAATTTGGCCAGCAATGAAAAATTATTAAAATTGGATGTAGCCATAAGGAAAAGTAAAATTCTAGCTAGTTTTATTTAATTTGAAGCTAGAATTTGATGTGATTAAAATTTAAATAGTAGGATATGAAAAACAAAATGTGACTGTCACTGGTAATACTGCATTATATTTCCTGCAAAAATTATATCTGAAATTTTTTTTATTCCTGTGATGAATTATAGATATTGATAATTTCTTTCTTTCTTTTCAAATATGCAAATAGAAAACTTAGTAAATATGTTTTTAAGAGAATTTCTTCATATTTGATTTCATTGTAGATATTTCAGAAAATATTCCTGAAGTGAAATGAACTAGTAACTGAAGAAGCATTGTAGGCTGACATAGTCAATTATTGCATTCTTACAGTGATCAACAAAATTCAAAAAAATAAATAAATAAATTCATTATTAACTGCTTCCAAAAAAATTCTCTCATATCTATTTTAGTACTACAATAGTTATATCAATATAAATGCTTATCTGTTTTATCATTTTTATATTTACCATATTTAAAATTAATTATAATAAACTCTCATTAAATTATGCTACTTTGGAGATGGAGTTGTTTGAATTGTTAAAATGCAGTTTGAAATATTATAATATATGCAAATATTTTCAAAGTATACTTCACAAAATTAAACTAATTCAGATACTTTAATTATGTTAACTTTGGCATTAAAATATGAATATCGAATATAAAGTTACATCGTTTTATTTTAGGGATTAAGAATTCAGATTCTGGTAACTCTTTAAAATGCCTTAAGAGTGATATATTGTATTTAGTAATTTCATTATATCATATTAGAAAGAAAGAAATTTCAATAAATATGATCTATAAGTCAAACAATAAAGTATTTCATTTCACTATAAAACTAATAAAATCTTATTAAAATAAAATGTAGATTAATAATGTGTTAAAGTCAAATCACTGTAGTTTCTGTATAAATGCTATTGTTATCTAGAGATATAAATTGGAATAATTTTATATAGCTTTATAGGAAAAAAATTGTTCAAAAATAAAATATATACAGTATAATGTTTTTAACAAAAGCTAGTCATTAACATGAAATGCACAAAAAAGTCAATATGGCTGTAAAAATAAATTATAGTATTAATGACAATAATTATGGCTATCAATAATATTTTTATCCATCCATATAATATTATATAAAATTTTTTATAATGATTGTTTTATTAGTTTGTCAGTAATGGACTGAAAAACTTTTAAGAACCTAATCTTAGAATCCAAAATGGTGCTGCATTCATTTAACTGTGAAAAACTTTTAATTTTTATATTTTTTTTAACTTCTATAAAGAAATACAGATGAATAATTGTAACAATTAATAATAAACTTTTATATTATAATCTCTTAGTAATGATTTTTAGTAAAATATAGTTTCTGTATTTGCTAAAAGAGTTCAGTGTTTTTAAAAATTATATTTCAAAAAATATATTAAATTTTTACTTGTGACTTTTATTATCTAGTGTTCATACTGACTAAATGTAAACATTTTAATTATGCTAATCTTTGACACTATAAATTTTTGTAAAATTGATTAAAAAACAAGTAAAAAATATCATAAATATCATTATATCTTTATGGAAATATGAAGTAAACAGCATATTTTATATTTAGAATTTTTATTTGTTTATATGTAAATACTATTGTTTAATAAATTAAACATACTAATATTTGTATCCCAAGTTTATTTTTCATATACAATATGTAAAAATATTTAACATTCAATTCAGATTCGTAAAAAAAAAAAAAATTAGTAATTGGCTCTTGTAAGCAATTTTCAGCACAGAAATGTAATCCTTGACTTATGACTTATATTTTGGTTTTAATTCAAACCCCTGTTGTCAGATGTCTGATTTACTTGAAAGTCAGAAATGCTCAAAACTTATTGATTTCTTGCTACTAATGTTTACTAGGACACTATACGTTATTTTAATAAGCATAAAGAACATAAAATTACAAAAATCTAACATAATATTAAAAAAAACAAAAAGATCCTTTTCATATATCAAACTCTACTAGGTCAGATATTTGAATCCTTGGCATTGCATTGACTAATCATAGTACTTATTGTTTATATCATCATCATAAATACAAATACTTGTAATTTGAGCTAGTCATAAGTTGAGGATTATTTGTACATCATTATTAAAATGTTTACTGTATAGTCATAGCCTTTTTAATTTTCCTTGGCTAATTTTTGCTTTAAACAAAATAGGGATGCTGTGAGTTTTGAGATTATTAGTTTTTTTTATACATTTTAGTTTAAACTCTTACTATATTATGGATTTTTGCTGATCTCTATTTTTGAACTTTCCTAACACTAAATAAGTAATCAGCAATATAATAAAATTAATTTTCTTCTCATAAAACAGCTGTAAAACAAGTTTTATTTATTTCAAACACAATTCAGGATTACTTACATGGGAGAGTAAATCTATGTTGATATTTCAGAATATGTTTTTTAAACTGATCACTATTTTCAGTGTATATATAATTTTAGAAATTATAATAAAATATGAATTTTATTTATTTTCAACTCAAATATTATTTTCTTTGTTTTTGTAATATTAAAAAGATATAAATGGAAATAATATATTTTTAAGACAATTGTAAATATCCTTGCTTATCAAAATATACCAATTAGAACTCAAATATATTTCCAGATTTCTAAAGCAAGGCTGAACAATCCACAGCCCAACACAAAATCATAAATGCCCATAAAACATTGAGATTTTTATGTACTAATGAAATTTTTATTATTTAAACACCTATCTACATTTCCTATTTCTATTTTCTAAAATATTTCCTATTTCAATGATTAAAATTTCTTGGCCTGCTCAATGATTTTAAAAAAAAATTCTGAATGAAAAGAAGTCAAGATTATTATACTTTGACATTTTTGCTTATTTGTCATGGTGGATATCATATTATACATTATTTATTAACTTTTTTGCTTAACTGTCGTTAGAATTAATATATTTTGTGTGTGGCCCAAGACTATTTTTTTTCCTTCAAAGGTGGCCCAAGGAATTCAAATGGTTAGACATCCCTGCTTTAAAGCAAGTTAATCTAGAAGAATAGCATCAACTTGTAAGCAGTTCTTTGATGCTATTCTTTCTTCTGTTTTCTGTTCTTCTAATTTAACTTTAGAGCTCTGGAAATTTGTTAATATATATTTAAAGAAATATTATTCATGTTATAAAATTACTCTGGTTAGGATCACTTGATCAATGATGTGAATGGAGCTTTGTCTTATTTGACCTTCTATAATCTCATCAGAGCAATGATTTTACTATCCTATCACTATAATAATAATACAACAAGACTCTTATATGCCTTTCCAAGTAATATGATTACTAGGATGATAATATGACATCACTATGATAGAAATGAACAGAAATGATAGAAATTTATTATATAGATCTTCAATCTCCAAATTTTTTATTTGTGTTTCTTTATCAATAAAGAAAAATAGCATTCACTTCATACAGCAGACATGATGAATTAAAAAGAAAAATCCTGAAAATTTCTTATGAACTTCTACAATTGCACACACCACTTCAGATTGAAAATTTTAAATAAAACAAAGCTCTTTAAGGATTAAATCTTCTATTTTTATTCATGAATAAAATATAAATCTCACAAATTTTTATTCATAAATAAAAATAGAATGACTTTAGTGAATTAAAAAATATATAATATTTAATTCTTAAAGAGCTTTGTTTTTTTAAAATAATAACATGTAAGGATTGATTTTATATGTAAGTGTTTATAAACGTTATATATAAGTATATATAAATGTTTAAATTAACAAGTCTACCAAAGATATGCATCTTATATTGTAAATCATTGGTAAAGTTTAAAATTTTTTAACAAAAAAAAAAAAAACTGTAGCAAATCATGTGTATATATATATTGTATACAAGCAGTATGCTGATTACAATTAATAAAAAGGTGAATATAACAAATAGGAATTGTGAATAATGTTTGTATAAGATGAATATATCATCTATTAAAGAGTTATCTCTAGTAGTAGTAGTAGTAGTAGTAGTAGTAATTTTTTTGTTGTGTCCCAGTTTGAATTCTTGTAAATTGGAAATTGCAGTCAAACTGTAACATTAAATATCATTATAGAAGTGTTATTATGTGCTTTATTGAATTGATGGCTGTTTTAATAATTAAAAATTGAAAAATATTATTATAATAGTATTAGTATTTTTTTAAATTATATAAATTGGAGAGTAAGTTAATAAATATCATTACATAATATTTTTATATTTAATTTTAAAGTATTCTATATTGATTCACTAATACTTTTAAATTGTTCAAATCATTAAAATATTTAGAGAATTTGAACTATAG
This sequence comes from Androctonus mauritanicus, assembly GCA_011317285.2. NCBI lineage: Eukaryota > Metazoa > Arthropoda > Arachnida > Scorpiones > Buthidae > Androctonus > Androctonus mauritanicus. The sequence continues at coordinate 10,084 of WUQG02447159.1, forward strand.
TAATTTTGTCAAATTTATTCTAAAAATATAAATAATAGAAATAGTTTTTAAAGTAAAATTATATTTTTATTACATTAAATTTATTTATTGTTATAAAAAGTTAATAATTATTTATTATTATTAATTTAGGGACTGGGAATACAAGTAGTGATGGGACATACAAACCATCTTTTCTTACTGACCAAGAACTTAAACATCTTATTTTAGAAGTATATATTATTAATTTTATAAATTAACTAAATTTTCATTTGATAGCTAAAATTTTAAAATATTTAGTAGTAATATTATTACTTTCTTTTTAGGCTGCAGATGGATTTTTATTTGTTGTTGCTTGTGATACTGGCAGAATTATTTATGTATCTGATTCAGTTACACCAGTACTTAATCAAGCCCAGGTAATTATTTTCTTAATTACTCTTCTTATTTACATATTTACTGTATTGAAATACAATAATAATTCAAACATTAATTGTAGAGATTTCAGATCATATTCCCAAATATTTCAAAAATAATATTTGTCTGTTTATTCCTGTAATTAATACTTTGAATTATAATATCATTTATATTTTATTTTTTATAAAATATTGATTATTCAAATGTCAGTTTTATCATCAAACAATAAAACTTCTAATATATTATGAGTTTAATTAGAGATAATCATGGAAATGATTCTTGAAATAAATCAGTTGTCATTAAAAAGTGAACTTATCTAATTTTAATTAGTCAAATCTTCCAATTTTTTTAGTGAAATTTTTCCATTCATATTTTAATAAACTATGAATAATTGCCATATTTCTGATTAATAATTTTGTTTATATTCTTGAAAAAAACAAAGCACTAAACAAGCAAGCAAAAGTTTTATTCTGCATAAAACGTTTTCAGACTTTCCTAAGAGTCCCTCATCAGTATCCGCTACTGTACGCTATACAGAACTTAGAACAAATTCATATATATTGTTGTGATATATTGTCATAATTCAATATATTGTCAATATATTCAATTCAATATATTGTCATTCATTTATAAAAGAATATTGTTTATATTCTTTTATAAATGAATCTTATTAAAAATTGTTTAAAATAAATATTTTTAAAATTATGTCTGCATCTCCAAGTTTTGTGATAAAATCGTGTTTAAAAGAAATTATTTTATTTTGTTAAATGAATTTTAATAATATATAGCATCATTATTAGAAATTTTTTCACAGATTAAACAATATAAATAAACCCTGGTTTGAGACTTGATTTATGAGTTTTGTCCTAATTTTACAAGAAATTTATAACAACTTAATGTTTCAGAAGTCAAAATAACCATTCATTGTTAATGTAGAAAAATATAAAGTATCATCATCTGTCTTATTTTTTACTGTCTGGAATCCACATAAATTTTTCAAGGGATATAGATATAGATTGTCCTGTGTCCTCTGGTTGAAATCGAAAAATGTTTTCATGTGGTTAATCCAATCAACTTTAATGATGAAGGTTAACTATCAGGTTATGATAGAGTTCATCAAGCCAGACTCAAACTATTCCTGAAAAAATCTGGAGGTATAGAATAGATTCTCTAGGTGATATGCCAATGGTTTATCACAAAGCCATCCAGCAGACAAATAGCAATGTCAGTTCTTGTCTAAATGTTATAAAATGACAATTTTTTATTGAATTTATATGCTTTTGTTATGTTTTCTTTGTTTTATTGATAGTGAAAGGTTCAGTATCATATCATTGATTTTTGATATTTTTAGCCATTATTATGGTTATTATTTTCTTGCAAAAAATGTAAAATTGCTAAAGAAAACTAAGTATTAACTTTTATTGGAGACATTTTCATTTTTCTTTCTAATATTTATGCCACTTTTCAATCAGAGATTAACAAATTATTTTAGGGCCCACTGCAGACTATATTTATTGTAATTTGGTCAGCCATAGGTGCAAAATGAGGATTGGATGTAGAAATGAGGACATGTGGAAATATTTTGGTACATTCAATCCAAACTAATGATCAAATTCCACTCCCACTCTTTAAGAAATTTATTCAAGAGGTTCAAGTTTGGGTTTTGCCCATTGGCCGCCACCTACAATTCTGTTGATTCCTCTATTACCGTAGTATGGATTGGCTTATAGTTGTGATTGAAATGGGCTGTGATACTTAATAATCAGTTACTGATTCAAAAGTGACATTAAAATAATAATAATAAACAAAATTTTGAAGAATGGGGATTGATAAGATAGATTCAGATTTCTAAAATGTGGAGATATAATTCTTGGAATTGAACCTGAATATTCTAGTTATTACCTAGAATATTCAGATTTCAATGGAATCAAGGCTTTTATGATATGATCTGTGCAGACAAAAGTCTATATAATACTTCTATGCTAACAGCCAGTCTAGTTATTAGGGACTTTCACTAAGAAAAATTGCTGTTTAAGTTACATTTTTTTTTAAATTGTTTATAACAATTAATATTAAGTGTTATTAATAATTTTATCATTTACATATTATTAAAGGATATTTCAATGAAAAATAATTGACATTTTTAGACTCAGGAGTGCATTATAATTTTTAATGGGAATTAATGGTGATTAGACCTCATTCAATTTGCAAGCATTTTTCAGGAATACTTCATGTTTGTAAACTACTAAGATTTACTTATATTTGAAAAAATTCTTTAATATTTTGATTAAAGAATTTTTCAAATGTTTATAAACTATATATCTGCTTTTGATTGTATTAAAAGAATAAACTGGGTTTGATGCTATTTTATATTATAAAAAAAAAAAGTTTTTTTTTTTATAATACTCAATATTTAAACTATGAAGTTAGTGTGTTTTAATTTTATCATTTAACAATTAAAACAACATTTTTTAAAATTTTAGTTGTTCGTATTGCAAATCTTTCCTTATATAAATTCATTTATATAATAAATTTAATCTCAATAATTTATTATTTTTTTGGAAAAGTAATTGGTTTCAGCATGTAATTCACTCAGGAGATAAGGAGATGCCACGAATCTCTAAATTGTTTTCCAAATGAGTCATAGCTTATTCGGTAGCTTGTATATAGATGATAAAAACCCTAAAGGGGTTTGAGTGAATGG
>WUQG02447170.1:0-13176 GCA_011317285.2 Androctonus mauritanicus
AGCGATTGATGACGTCATTCAAAGTAAGCAAACCATCTAGTTAAGCAGCTCATTCCAACAAGACGGTTTGCTGAGAAACGATTAGTAAGCTGCTTGCTAACTGGAAGCGCCCCTAGTAACCGGTTTTCTAGTCCTCGTCTAAACCTTGTCTGTTAAGACACTTCGTTTGTGCAATGCAGATTTTTTAAAACCGTGGTTCCGACCGCGGCCGAGATTTAGAACTCGTTTAAACAATCGGCCCAACGAGTTGAGTCGTTACTAGACGACCAGGGTCGTTGCCTACGATTATACGAACGCACTCAATGCCAGCGGATTACAACTTAACCATGATTTGAAAATTTTTTTAATCAATTGAAGATGCATCTCGTGGCATTAATATTTTAACTGAAATCATAACTAATATTAAATTATATTATTTAGAGTGTTTGTTTTTAATTTATCGTCTTTATATTAACGATATTAATACCGATTTTTCCCTTTCCAAAAAATCCCTAAAAAAATCCTCGGCCACAGTATTCGTAAATATTTAAAAAATTTGATTGATGATAATTAAATTTTATCAATTAAAAATATTTAAAACGATATAAGAAATATTAATTCAATTATTATTATTATTATTATTTTCATAAAGTTTATATAAGTAATAAATATTAAATAATAAAAAGAATAAATTTACTGAATTATTAACCAACACGGAGACGAGGTTAATTAAGTTCTAGCTGTTAGTCGTCGTCTGCTGTTCTCTTAATTCGTTGCAGTATTTTAATTTTATTTTAATAATCGAATATTTCGACGTTTTATAAAATAATAAATTATTTATTCGTCTGCTGTAAGTTTTTAAATTAATTTTTTTTTTTTAAGTAGTTTACTTTTCGTATTATCGAATTTTCTGAACTAAAAATTGATTTTTAAACTTTGGAAATTTAATAATGTAGTTCTGTTCGATTAAACGTCGTAGACAATTTTTATTTTATCTAAGTGACTTTTAATTAATTTTAAATATTATTATCATATTCGAAATTTATATCGATGAAAATTTTTTTTTTAATTTTTTAGAAATTATAATTTTGAAAAAATATAAATTTAAAACTCGTTAATTATTTTTTGTCACAGATGTCGCTGTTATAACTGTTCGTATGTTTATAAGTTGCCATCCGTAAAAGAAGAAGAAATTTTATAGGTCTGTATTTTTATTAATTAACAAAACTAGATAATATATATATATTCATTTTAAAGCTTCTTGTATATATATATATATATATATATTCATGGTGCGATGGCCAAATTGTGGCTAGCTAGTCACATGCTACACTTTGATATCTTCAATGTGGCTCCATACTAGAAAAGTCAATAGTTAATATGAATCTATTTAATTATAGCCTCCATAACACCTTGAAGAAGAAGAATCTATTTAATTTAAAAAAATAATATATTTGTAATTTGTTCATTTATTGTAAAAAATAGTATACATGTATACGAAACAAAGGCATGCAAAATATATAATAAACAATCTTCGAAACCAATGTTATGATTGCCATTATTGATTGTTAAAAACTGATTGCGGATCTTAAGTATTTGAGGTTCTCTTATGTGGCCACCGCAGCATAATATAGTTTCTTCATTTTATATATATATATATATATAATGCTTTAAAATGATATTTAATTTAATAATAGAAAAATAAAAATAAGAGCAATTGAAACCTTTTTATTGATATTAGTTTATCAAACATTTAATAATACAAATATACGAAAGTTAATTTTACAATAAGTTTCGAAAACTAAAAGTCAGTATAAATAAAATGAAGAAAGTTTTTTTATAAGATCAACCAACATATACTGTTAAGAACGAAGCTATATGTGATATTTTCGATGCGCAAGAAGTAAAATCTACCATGTTAAAAAATAAATGACTATATTTTATGTTTATATTAAGATATGCACGTTTTTCCTGCTGCTTGATATTTGAAATCACAACAAGAGTATAAGAAACGATTTTAGTTAATACCAGTACTAATATAACGTAGATTATAACAGAATGTTTATGTCGAAAGTTACAAGTACGGTCGAAATCAAAATTGAATTTGCATGTGTGCAAACAAAAAATCAGAGTAACTCTAAACAATTTTACTAAAACTATTTTTATAAATTCTTTCAATTACTTATTTTGATTAACCGAATTATTGTGATACTATATTTGCAATCCTCGATAAGAATAAAATAAAAATTATTATTATTAATAGATAAATTAATATCATTAAAAATTTTTTGAATTAACTTTATTTTCAACAAATTGATTAAAAATTATATAGTAATAAATCGTTTTACTGGAAATTTAATTTTTAGCATTTAAAGTTGATTTATATTATAATTTTGCTTAATATCGTATCTTAAAAATATAACGTTAGCTCAAGTTTTATATGTGCTATAAATAATTAATTTAAATCGTAGAATTTTTTGGCGGTTACTTATTATTAATACAGTTATTAAAACATGATTATTTTTTTTTTAGTTGAATTTCTACAGCCAACTTTAATAATAATAGTTATAGCAAAATACGATAATTGATCGATTTACTCCATTTATAAAATTCATACAATACTTACTAATAATCTTCTTAGCTTCAAGTAAATTAATCTGGCCACTATTATAAAAATTATAGTAGTCTAAGTCCAATAGGTATTAAATATACATTTTACTTGCGCTAGCTGGAAAGCGATAAGGAAAATGAACTTAGTCCTACATGGATAGCAACTGAAGAGTGAGGAGAGTAGTTGAGAGCAGTATAAAGCGAACTGCGCCTGCGGTTCGTTACTGTCCAGAGGTGATGTCATTATTACATATAAAAAAAAAAAAATAAATAATGAGAATGATAAATTTTGTCGATTTTGAATATATTCCACTAGAATGTTCCTATAAAAATGTATACGTTTTAAAAAAATGGCGAATTATGAAATATAGAATCATTATCAAATTTATTTGAATAAAATTTTACAACAAAACTTTGTTGTTACTTTCAGCTACTAAATTTTATTTTGCAAACTAAATATATCTAAGTAATATTTTATATATATTTAGCTTGCAAAACAAAATAATAAATAAGATAATGTTGTTATTTTAATATTATTATTTAAATCTGGCACTGATCATTTCAGTGCATTATTAATATACAATACTTAACGCTATTATTTACTTTATATTGAAAGTACTCAAATTATTCTTTTATTGAATTCAAAAATTTATGATTTAGGTTGTATAATTTTCACATTATTTATATTTGCATTATTTGAATATTATCACTGTTTAATTTTATATACAAAAATAAAAAATAAACAGCACTCTTTGCAGTTGTGTAATCAGAAATTTGTTTATTTGTAGCTAACGTTTTTGGTATAGGTATACCATCATCAGGCTACTAACTTACATAAAAAGAATATGGAAACGTTAGATACAAATAAAAAGTTTCTGATTACAAAACTGCAAAGAGTGCCGTTTAATTTTTAATTTTGTATTTAAAAAGTAAACAAACAGTTTGCTAAGAAATGTGGATTAATTTTATATTTATTAATTTATGATATTTTGATCTCGTATCTAAACGACAAAACTATCTTTTCTACGTACATTTTACATTAATCATAACACGATAATTTAACGCTTTCCTTCTTTCTTTACTCTTTTCGATAGTTAAATTCTTCTGCAAGAAATGAATTTCCAGATGCTCAATCGAATTCAATTGATTTTCTTTTATTACCTCTTCTTTTCTACTGATATTTAATTTCTTTTTTAAAGTTTACTTTGATTTGTTTCGTTTTTCTCAAAAATACTGTAATTCTTTTTTAATCAACAGTGTATTATATATATATTAGTTTTTAATTTCTAAATTTATTTTGTAATGTCGATAATACAAACGCTGTATTAAAATGAATATATATATTAAATTAATATATTTGAAGTATTTAATTTATATATTTCAAATAGAATATATTTAATAAGTTTACCTAAAATAATAAAAATATTTTTGTTTTAATAAATATAGATAATTTACATGTATATAGATGTAGATAAAATACTGCATATATTATAAATAATATTAAAAAAATATTAGAAACCAATGATTTTTAGGTACATTTTATTTCATGACCAATTAGCAAAAATTTTGCAAAATAAAATTATGAAAAAAATACAAAGAAAATAGCATGAAGCGATCTTACTACAGATCTAATTCTATACTATATAAATTTTATTTTATTTTTTATATTTAATAAAATCAAATTATACGTAATATACAGCTAAATAAAGGAAAAAGTTACCAAATTATATAAAAACATTTGAAAATTATAATAAATAAGGGAGTACGCCGCATTGGATAAAAGATACAAATATTGTAATGCGTTATTTTTAATAACAAGACAATTAAGGGAGTCTGCGCATGTGCATGTTATCAGTCAATGTCAGAGGTGAATGACAGGTGACAGACACCTTCGATTCTTTTCTTTCAGTTAGTTTTTAATTGATTATTGTTCAAAATTAAAATTGGGAAGGACACATAGATATATGTCATCAATTGTACACCTTGTAGTCATTTTGTCATCCTGAATGCAGCCATTACATTTCGTGTTGGATATTAATTTGAATTTTGGCATTTCGATTGATATCGGGGTAAATTACTCCATGGACATTGCATGACATTTCACTCCATTTTTCATTAAATTGTTTCAATGCTTGTTTTTGACTTTTTCATTCAGAATGGAATAAAAGGATTTATGAATTATGTTTGTCCGACTATTTGTCTGTTTTGATGTCTGTCCGGAAGGGCATGATAACGGTTGGTAAATGTTATCCTGTTTGGATAAAATTCGCATATGTTATTTTTTTTTCCATTGATGAGCCAACTCAATTCAAAATGGCCAACATCGGGTCAATATTATTGACCGGAACGAAGGAAAAGATTTTTGTAATATTTTTTTTTGCAATAGCTAATATAAATATTACTTTATTTGAAAAAATTTGCATATATTATGGAGACTATTTCGGGAACTCAACCTATTGAAAATGATCGATATTGGATCGATCATACTATCTATATGTTTGCATACGAAAAGGATATCTCGTGCAAATATTATCCGATCTGAATGAAACTTATAAGTGCTATAGACGTATAGGATCGAATACACTGAAAATGATCGAATCGGTTCATTAGTATTAATATAATAACCATTAGAATTTGAAATAATTTCGAATTTTCAAAAAGATATAAAATCGAATAATAAATGAGTCACATTAATCGAATCATCATTTTTAAGTAGTACTTTATTTTAGAAACATGCATCGTTACTACATAAAATAAAATTTTAGAGAATAATGGTTCTTAGATCTTCAGACAGCTGTAGAGATGTTAAGAAAAAGAAAGGTAGCGCTTAGGGAAATACCAAAAGCCTACAATCTATAAAATTTCTGTTCGAACAGTTATGTATAGAATTAATCAAGACAATTTGGATGCAACAAATCTTCAATGAAAATGTTGCTTACGGCTAGATAGATAATGAAGAGAAACTTGTTTCATACATAAGATTAGAAAAATGTAATTTTCAAGCGACATGATGATGCCCTTGGTTGGAATTAGCCCCGCCCTTTAGTAATCTGCCTGATTGGAAAGGGGCATAAAATATGCAAAAAAAGCGACATGACCTGACATTCGATGCCTGGTATATGAAATTGCAGTAAAATTCAATATTAAGCATAATTTTAACACGTTAAAAAAGAGACTGGTTATGATCGGATGGAACTATTCACGAAACGGTATTTTGACCCATCTTTTAGGAAGACCCAAAAATCTATCAACATCACGAAGGCAAAGAATGACGTAAGGTTGTAATCATTATTGTAAAATAATGGAAAAAATTTACGGAAAGTATAATTTTCATACCTTATTAAGAAAAATAATCAACATCGATGAAACTGGGATACAATTAAACGATAATCTTGGCAAGGCGATTGCTTCGAAATGTTCTAAAGCTTTCTTTTCAGTAACAAATGCCGAAAATGGTGAAACAAATAACTGTTACGGCATTTGTTAATGCAAAAAAGCCTTTCCTGTTACTACTATGTATTTTCAAGGGCAAGAACGAAAAACGTGAATTCGAAAATCTTTATCTACGTGTGGGAAAATCATGATGAATGAAACATGTGACAACAAATATTTTTAAAAATTGGTTTGAAATCATTTTTGCTCCTGACAAAGTACTAAAGTCTTTTTATTACTGGACGGCCATTCGTCTCGCTGTTCTGATTCAGACATTTTAGATTATGCAGCAGAAAATGACAAAATACTAATGTGTCTTCCGAGACATGTAATTCATTATTTATAACCACTTTGTTCATTCATTTTTTAAGTCATTAAAAACTTATTGGCAAGATGTTTGTGTAACAAGCATAAGGACTAATCCAAGACAGAAAATAACAAGATATCAGTTCGCAACTCTTCTCAGCACTTGCTAGTTAAAAGAAGAAACGGTTCAAAATGGAATATCAGGTTTTAAATTCTTTGGGGATTTACCCTTTAGATTCAAATGCCATACCAGATTATGCTTTCAGATCAGAACATAACTAGTCAACATTAGTCACCAATGTATTCTCTAATCACTGTGAACAGCTTACTGATACAGTAACAACAATAGAGAGAAGTGCTACTATAGAATCATTTAATACAATTGAGCAACCTGAGATTAGTAATCAATATCAACATCTATCAATCGCATAAAGGAGTATGAAGGCGATCCTTTATGCGATTTTGCTGAAAACTTTATAAATAATTAACAATAATACGGATTAGATGGAAATAGAATACGGTAAAACTTGAAAACTAATACAAACAAAATTTAATACAATGCCTAATTTTTAGAATATTTTGTTATTGTTTGCTTTCAAGAGATGTATCCTTTGTTGTCTCGGGTATTGCATTAGTAGAGTGATGCTTTTAGCTACACTATATTTTTGTAAGAATCTCGCAACGTATGTAGACTGATGTCTTGGAATCTTATCATTCGATAATCTCTCTTCTGACACCAGTGTAAAGCTGGCCGATATAAAAATGTGTATCGATAAAATTTTAGCGTATTTTTGAATAAGGGTGGCGAGTAAGTGACGCAGGGATCCAGGATAGAAGAATTAATTCTGAAACGCATATAAAACAAATAACATATATTTATTTAAAATAAACAGGAAAATAAAACATAATACAAATATATTTCCTTCGAGAGAGCTATATGACGCGAGAGATCATATCTAGGAGAAAGAGAGTAAAAGAAATATACTTCAATCTTTCATTATTCTTTGTCTTCATTCCCTAGTCTTCGTCGGACGTCCACCGACAGGACGGAACGTGGAATCAACCTTCTCTGCTATATTTTTCCCACCTTCTGTCCAGAGTCTCAGAGCAGACTGACTTACTTGTGTTAGTCAATCGCAGTCAATCTCATAAATGAGTATGAAGACGATCCTTTATGCGATTTTGCTGAAAACTTTATAAATAATTAACAATAATAGGGACAGATGGAGACAGAATACGGATGGAAACAATACAAACAAAATTTAATGCAATGCCTAATTTTTAAAAAATTAAATCTATTTTGTATTGTTTGCTTTCAAGAGTTGGATCCTTTTTTTGTCTCGGATATTGTATTAGTAGCGGGATTCTTACAAAAAGCTATGTTTTTGTAAGAATCCCGCAACGTATATAGACTGGTCTCTTGGGGGTCTTATCATTCGATAATCTCTCTTCTGACACCAATGTGAAGTTCCCTATCTCTGTCCCGGACAAAACTTATATACTGACGTTTTCTTTCATCTTTTTCCCGAGGAAAAGTGATGCCGTGTTTTCTTTCTTTTTTTTTTTTATTTGTCTTTTGAGACAACTGCACGTAACTCAACTCTTTGTTTGATCATATATTTTTCTATCGTTTATTATTATTTCTTTATGTGGTGGAGACAAGGTTCTCCGAGCCGGTTGGTACGATATTTTTATGATTTGTTTTCCTTTTAAGGTGTCATTCCGTACGAAAATTCCTTTCGTAATTTTCCATCAGGTGGGGGAGTGACACCTCGCGTCCGATCCGAATTCTGGGTCTCCAATTTTCCATCAGGTGGGGGAGTGACACCTCGCGTCCGATCCGAATTCTGGGCCTGCAATATTTACTCAGATCGATAGAACAAATAACTTTGACATTTGCAACATTAAAAAAGTTCTAATTTGATTCTCTTTTCAATTTATTTTAGATTTTTCTACTATCATCGTTTCATTTTTCTATTACTTGGAAAAAGTAAATAATTTAAGTAGAAATAAAGCTGTTAAAATCGATCTATATTTATAGTTATCGAAAGGAAAAATAACTTTTTAAGACTTTTCGAGTACCATACTCAGAAGTGATTAAAATTATATTTATATTCTTTTTAAAAATTACATATTCTCTCTCAAATATTGTCTGAGGAACTGTATATTTTCTAAATATACAGTCCGCACATTCTCAAACGAATGATTCAATTAATTGTATAACGTGAAATGAATTAATTTTGTTGAGAACGTATTATTAATGAATGCATATTCATTGATTATGCAGTAATTTAATCTGTAATTATATTACTCATAATATAAAATACATAATATTACACGATTTTTCCGTATACATAGAAAGACCAACTAATTGTTGCTTTGTTATGCATAAGAATGAATTAAACAGAAAATTTTAATAATATATGAGATAGCATGTAGAATTTGACATTATTAAAGTTATCAATACAATCAATAAAATATTTTTCTAACTTTAAAAACAAAATAATTTTTCGTATATAGAAAATTCTATAAGTTATACGAACATTTGCTTGAGAAATCCTTTAATGTATTAGAATATAATTAAGATATATGTCTGTAATGTCGGATAATCTACATGCACGTCCACATGTTATACAGTTAAAAAACTACAACAATTCTGTATTGTCATTTGAATAATTCGTTGAGAATGTATTTTTAATTTTTTTTTTATTTATACAGTCACGATTTTTAGTTTCTTACATTATGAATCTATTTTTAAGAAAATCTTTTAATTATTAATATGATTGTTTAATTTTGGATTTAAAAATTATTCTTATAATATTTATTTTTAAATTAATTAAAAAACCAATATAAGTAAAATAGTAGATTTTTTGTTCGCAATATAATTGTGCTCTACTGTAGGACTCTCTTAAACTCTTACAAAATCTCTTACGCTTCATCATAACGCAAATTCGAACAAACATTCCCCATGGATCCAAAAAAAATTAAAAATAATTTCATATATATGTAATTAAACCTTTTTAATGAGTTCATTCCTTAAATCATAACGATTATTATGATTTAAGGAATAAATTCTTCAGTATCATTCAGAATCTTTCTTTCTACCAAGCTTTTTATTTAGCATATTTTCATTATTGCTTTTCACATAAAGAAAAAAGAAACTTTTTCTTTATGCGAAAAGTTTAAAGTTTTCTGAAAAAATAAATCTTAATTTCTATTTTGATTCTTTATTTAACGAATTTTATTTGTATAACAATTCTAATTTGAAGCCTTCCCAGATGATCCTTTTCACTTTGGTCGAGTGTTTCTGAGTAGCTCGTATCTCTTTGATCAAACTTGAGACTCTTCTGGGTGTAATTTCAGAGAGCTAAACATATTTTGACATCCCAATAATGGACTATATATGAAGAAAGGAACAAAATGGAGATGCGAACTGTTGAATACCATTATATTGATACTTGCAAGAAAATTACAAATTTTGTGTGTTTATATTGAGGATTCTGAAAGACATAGTTCAGACACAAAAAGCAAAACATTAAGCACTGCTGCTTTAGTTGATTTGTTTTTTTAATTATTGCTCGCTATGCCGGTTTTTAAAATCCTATTGTTTGATTCTTTCGAGAAAGAAGTTGTTATTGAATTGTTTTTTTATTATACTTATTTGTTTAAGTATAATTTTTCTTTAATAATTAAAGGAACTATCTGGATTCCACAATAGAAGGTCTTTAATCTGAAATAATCTTTAGTAGATATTTAGATTAATTACAAATAAAAGATAAAAATGTAAAATTTTATCACAGGAACATTAATTACTGATAACTGGAATTAAATGATTTACAAAATATTACTATAAATAAAATAATTTGAAAATATTTAAAATAATTGAAAGAAAGTTGATAGTAGTGCCATTCTTACTAGTTATTCAGTATGTGCTCCACAAAAGGGCGGTCATGTAATAAGGGCGATGTAGTTCCTAGGAACAGCACTGGATAATAATAATAATGAAGATTGTATATATTGAGCTAGAAAGTGTGGTTTACTTCGAATTAACGATTATTATGATTTAACCAATATCAAATTAACGAGTTTTTTATAATAGAAATGATAATGATAAATGTAAGCGATAAAAATTCACTTCTTACATTCAGCAGATAATTCTTTTTTTTTTTTCAAAATATCAACAATATACAATTTCAACAGTTTTTATCTCGTGGGAGAATGCTTATGGTTTAACCTTCCAGTTGTCCTCATCACGGATGTTGGCCATTCCATAATGGACTGTGAAGTGGCCAAACATATTTCTAGTGAGATTCAGTGAATTAATTAAAACTAACTTAACCTATTTCATGGGGCTAAAATATTAGGCAATTATTATCTTCACTATTCTTGTAAAAATTAAGAAATCTAATAATGTGCGAGTTGAGTTTGTTTTCTTTTATTGACCCAAAAATTCCTATTAGATTCCTGTTGCAGATTATTAATAATTTGTAATTTTTTCATATATTATTAATAAGTATAATAAATTATACTTATAATAAATTTTAAAAATACGTTAGAATCCCACAATAACACGCTTCATTATAACGCAAATTCGAACAAACATTCTCCATGGTTCCAAAAAAAAATAAAAAATAATTTCATATATATGTAATTAAAATTTTTTTATGCGTATTTCATTATTAACAGTAAACTGAGAAAAATTATAAACATGCATTTTTGTATTTAAAGTAGGGGAAGGTGTATATAGTTGTAACATTTTTATAATTTTTTACCCTGTTCCTTTCGGTGATTATATATAAATCAAAAAATATTACTGTTCAGTAGGTCCACTCGTAAGTTACATAGAGGGCACAGAATCACCCTTTTACCTATAGCAATTTATGAGATACATGCACTGTCTCCTAGAATAACAAGCCGTCTGACTCGTATGTGACGTCATCAATAAGAGGCGACCGTGGCTGCAAATCGTGGGCGCAGTGCCTAGTCTATTTCAATCTATCTATGCAAATAATTTAAAATTTAAATCGACTTTTATAATGTATATTAATAATTTCTGAATTTTCAGGAGTAATTTTACTTGCTGAACGTTTAACATTTCAATAAAACATGCAATCGTCAACATATTCATAAGTTATTGACATTAGCATATCTATTAAAAATTAGAATATTTGGAGGAATTCTACGATCCAATCTCTGCCTTAAAATTATTTTATGCTTTAATGTCTTAACCTACACTTTTAGTATCAACAAAAATATTTAGAACGATGCCAGAAAATATTCTTTTTGAATAGATATCATCTTATTTAAAAAATTTTAAATAGCAATGCTACAAAACTTATTAAAAATATCTAAAAAAATATTTAAATCAAATTTATAATGTGAAAAAGTTATATTTAATCCAACTAATAGTTTTTCTACTGTTGTTAAGCATAAAAAATGTTTGATGATTAAAATAAGCTTTCATGACAATTCACAGGAAAATAAATTTATTATCACAAACAATATAATGAACATTATATTTCAATATATGAAAATATAAAAATAAAACTCAGGATATTAATTTTGTAAAAAGAAATCAATTATCAGAAATTAAAGTTGACAATTTCCGTTTAGATGATGTTTTCTTTGGTTTATTACAGTTAGAATTATCATTAACCATGCATGAATTTTTATTTCTACAATAATTTTTTAATAAGGTATTTGTAGTAGAACTCACTATCATTTTTATGATATTTTCTGAGTTATGATTTTCACAAGTTGGAATAAAAACATCTTTTTGAAACAATATGCTCATAGTTAAATTACAAACTATATCTTTTTGATTTGATATATTCAAAAACAATTTTTCATATTTTTCTGTAATTAACTTTTGCAAAATAATATAATTGTAAGAAACTACTAAAATTATTTCCATATTAGGGTATTTAAGACCTCCTCGATCAGATTTATGAATCAGTTGAAAAACTGGATCAATAACTAGTTCTCGTTCAGTTGTAAAATTATCCTTACATTTTTCACATTTAATCCTATTACAAACAGAATGAATAGAATAACCTGCTAAATATGCAATTAAAACAATGGAATCATTCAAATTATTTAAATCATCATATGTTACATCAATATCATTAAAATTTGAATCAATCTGAATATCTTCCAAGTCTTCAAAATTATCATCGACATATAAATGAGATATAGGAATTTCTCCTTTGCTATGTGATTTCATATTTAATTTCAATATTGAACATGTTCTGATTTTCTTTTCAATTTCAAATATTTGTCGAATTGATATATTATAGTTAGTACCTGCAAGTCTTCTATACAAACTGAAGTGATATTCTAACTCATCTGTCTGAATCTTTCCTGGTAATACATATGACATATTTAGTTCAGTGATACAATATATTGTCAGCTCGATTATTGTTTTTGTAGTTAATAAAAGAGCTGAACGGGTTTCTCTTGTTAATTTTCCAGTATTCAAATCCATATCAGACCACTTTTTGAGCCAATCTAAAAATTTGTAAAGAAAAGACATCTTTGGATCATTTTCATCTAATGATAAAGGTTCACACATTATATTACGTGAATGAATACCTTTATAGGGTGTTTTAACGTTAACAATATTAAACCAGGTTGAAATTATATCAATAAAGCATGCTGTATCATTAAAATTAGCATAATTGTTCTTTTCACCTAATTCAGTAAGGCCTTTAACTGTAGTATTGTCGAACACTTGCAGAGCTAATTTTACATTTTGCCTTTCTAAGTTATTAGGCCACAGTGATTTGCGAGTTAGTTTATAAGCAAATTTTAAAATATTTCCACTCTCAATTTTATATAAATTTTTGACAG
>WUQG02447181.1:0-35283 GCA_011317285.2 Androctonus mauritanicus
TCCTGCTGTTGAATTAATAATTATATAAAAGGACATAAATAATATAACTTTAAAATTTAGCAATAAGAAAAAAAATCGAATTTTTCTAATGGATAACTTTATAAATGTGTTTAAGTGCAAAATCGAATTTTATACGCAGATATTTTCGTACCACGTTTTTTCAGTCCAGTTGTTTATCTCTGTAAAATATATATAAAACTGATTTTTTTTTCTTAGATTTACATAACTTACATTTAAAAGATAAAAAAAAATATGCATATATAAAAATGATAAAAAATAAATTACAACTTATAAATTTTACTTTTATAATCCGATAATTAAGTTTATTCGGCAAGTAATTAAACAAATATGGTAAAACGTGAATTTATTTCGTGTTTTTTTCCTTCCTAATATCTCGTTAAAAATCTTAGCTAATTACATTTGGTAAATTTTTGAAAGTAATTACTAAAAGATATTTTTATTCCTCACGAGTTGCAGCTTTAATTCATAGCAAACAAACGGTAGCGATAATATCTAATGAATATTTATTTCGACTCTCGGTCTAAACTGTATAGGCTACTGTAATCTTAACACATTTTTTTTTGTGGGTAAAGGGTATAATTATTACATCATTAATAATTATAGGAAGCTCTTCCGGTGTATCATAAACTTAAAACTTTAACAATATTATTATGATTAAAATCAAATGATGGTATCATCTTACACGAAAAATCATAATAAATAATATTCAACTGCTCACCTGGAGGTGGAAGTGTTTGAGATTTCTGTCTTTCTGAACTTATGGGAGAAAAGGACCTATTCGAATTTCCACGTGGTAATGTCTGATTGCGATTACTGCTGCCTGTATACGGAATCAATGCACCATAGTAACTGGAGCTTTGAGGCGTTTTCGATGTCTAAACAAAATAAAAAGCCATATAAAGTTCCATTTAATCTTTATAGCGCAAGTTACATAAAACTCTAGTTGATGATATCGAAACACGATAGACTCTAGAGAGCTTTACGTAATTCGTACCGTTATCGTTTTTCTAAACTCGAATTAATTCGACTTCATAAAGAATTACATAAAACCCTCATTGTTGTTGTTATATTAATAAATAACAAAGATAGCTGTTTTTGTATAATTTAAAACTTGCATTAATAAATTAAGTAACATGTTTCGATCTATTTTATTCTGGTAGATTTTTCTTTTAAAGTATGTTAAGCGGAAGTGCATAAATAACAACGTCCTTCGACTATTAGTCATTGTACCGTTTTGAATATTCTAAAACTGGGCACATTGTCAATTTTCCTGCATATGATAGCCCTTTAACTGATAATAAACTACAAATTTCCAAATATATATACATCAATAAATATACCAGTATCGTCTATCAATAAAAAAACCCATCATAAATTTTTTAAAATAAGATAATTATTACTTTTTCTCTCCTCTTCCCATAAATAATAATTATATCTTTATTATAGTCATAATTTCCTAGATTTAAAAGATATGAATAAAAAACAAGGCGAAGTAAACAAGCGATATAAAGAAACAAGTTTATTTTATCGCATAGAAACCTTGCCAAGTTTAACTTCAATTCGCACATTAAAATCGGAAAATCATACATAAATTGCATTCTTTCTGCTTAAATATCGATTATCCTTTACCGTTATCAGACAGATAAGTTAATTTTTGCAAGTAATTAACTAGACGACCCTTCGGAAAAATAATTTTAGTATAAACTCGGCATATTTTCTAAATTTAGAATAATCTGTTAGTAATATTTAGCTGCTTAATTTCTCTTATATAAATTTAAAATAATAATTTTTTAAGACAATTAATCGTTTTTGTTACTAAATTAACACTTAAATATGCTTAAAATTTAACGTGCACTATTAACAAAAATATTTTTAAAATTAAATAATTCTATCATAAAAATTTATCGAATGACGTTGTAATCTTTTGTTTTTTTTTTAATTTATATGCTTAATTAATTATCGATTAAATTAAATTACCTGTTCGTTAATCGAGTTTAACGTGGTGCATCCCAACTGGCGAAGAAACGATAACTCGACTAAGAATTTTCGACACAGGAAGTAGTGCTTTTAACGAGGAACCAATTTGGTTCTGCCAACACTGACTCAAAACTATTATAAACATACCTCCCTCTACTTAGTAACAAAACCGATACTGCACAGTTTCTCTCTCTAAAAATCTATATATTTATTGCACGCAATTTAAATAGTTTTAAACGCAAATTATGCAAAAAAAAAAGAACTGACCTTTGTTCTGTGTATATGTTGAGATTGATATTCTGAATCAAATTCTGGTTCGGAGAAGTAACTCATATCTTGATCCCATGTGCTATAAACACCACCTCCATTAACATCCTGCTCATAAATTCGAACTACAGATCGGTCTCTAATATCCCTATCAGAAAAAATTATCATCATTTAAATATGTATTAAAATATATTTAAATATATAAAATTTATTTTAAAAAAACAATCCAAACTTTCTTTTTTGGGTGGTTTGTTTTAAGCTTGTATTTTTTTTTTTTTTTTTATAGATTACGAAATACGAGTTTAGACATGTAATACAGTTACTCATTGGAGTGGAAGGTAGCCAGCAGCCAAATAACATAAAAGAACCGTTTGAATTGGCTTAGTCAAACTCTGAATGGAGTCATTGAATACCACACAATACAGAAGAAAGTTTGTAAAAAAGAAAAAAAAAGCTACGTCCATATTTCTAAATAAAACTATTTAATGAATTAAAAATTCAAGTACGGTATAGAATTTCAATATTGTCTAATTCCGGTTGCGTTCTTTTTGTTTTGCTTCATCTTTATTAATTAATTCTGTTTTTCCTTCCTACATCTTGATAAAGCAGATTAGTCTGATTAAAAAATAAACATTGTTATCTTCATTAAAGATCTTTATTGTAAACTATTATCATTACATAAAAGTTGCTTTTTTTTGTAACGTATAGCAGTATCGTTAACAACAAACACACTTTCTCCGGCGATAATGCATTGTATAAGATTTCCTCGCGTATAAATAATGCTTTATGTAATATTTTTCCTTTTGTATAACTTTCAATTTCGCACGTTATATATAAAATTACACACATATATATTTTTATATATAACCGGCGCGTGTTATATACTAGAAAATAAATAAATGTGTTTAAAATACATTTACCGAATATTAGATTAGAAATGCTTTAAATGGTGATAAATTTAACTTGAGGCATAAAATAAAATCTGTTTTATTAGGTTTTGTTGTAGTGGCATCAACGTATTTTATGTTTCAGCACAGGGGATTTGTTATAGTTTGATGTACTATTCGTTGTTTACTGCAGTTGATCAATAGTTACTGCCGTATTTATTGCTATAGTAGCATCATTTACGGATTAAATTTTATTTTTGCGATAATTTAAAATTGTTATAATGTTACTCGTAATTCGAAAATATAGTTTGGTAAATTTTTTTATATATATAATCCATTATAGAATTTTATATATATATATACCTGAGATCTTCCAATTCGTAGAACATATCTTTAGCTGGATCGTGGATATAAATACGAATGTGAGGGGAATCAAGATATTCCATAGTTAGCTGTTTTGGGAAGGAGCGCACAAACAAAGCTTTAACGGTATCCATAGAGGTTATCTCGTTGGGCAGAAGAGCCCGTTTGGTTTCGCTTAAATATTGCAAGAACACCAAACCTGAAAGGAAAAAATATATATATTCTGTATAAAGTCTTTCTAGATTAAATTCATAATTATGTTTAATTGTATAATTATAATAAATTCAAATTAATTTATTATTAAGATAATTGAAAAATTCTATTATTCTTTGTCATCAAAATTCACAGTATAGTACCGTACTCTTTTAAGAGCAAATCTAGACAAGAAAGTGTTACCGAATATTTTTAAGTACTTTCTTGCTCGCCGAGATCGTTAACAAGTTGAATGAAGAGTTTACTAAAAAAAAAAGTAAGTAAAAGATGGAGTCATTCTTTAGTAGAAGAATGAAAGCGATCGATCGATGGAAGATGATGAACAACCACTAACATCTCTCGAATTATCTGGTATAAGACCTACAAGGATAATAAGGAAGTTAAACACATACCTTACATAACAGGATGGAATGAAACAATCTGGTCGTAGATTAAATTTGCAAAAACAATTTTGTAACTTTATAAAACCAAATATTTACATATAATTCAAGCCAATTGATGGTGGTATTTTAAATAAATATTATGAGGGTTTAATAATAGTTTCAGTTATTTTGTGATAAAAATTTAAATATTTTTGAACTTTAAAAGGTTTCTTTATAAATTTCTTCAATTAATTAAGGTACCATCTTATCCATTTCGCCGCAAAATAGGATCGATGTGATTCCGTTCATAGGGAAGGTTTACCACGCCATTAACTTGAAATAAATTCTCATCATTAAAACAAATGTGACAAACATAGGCGTTATCTTCGTTTATCAACATTATTCTTTCACAAAACTATATTTACTATCAGAAATCTCCTTTATCAACAGTTTATTTAGAAGTTTCACTTTAAAATGCCATCCTTTCAATCGATTGTTACGTCTTTCCATTTCAATACATGCCAAAATGGCTACAGATTTCCATTGAAATCCGTCTGTAAATATAAATACTACTACAGTACAGATCTTTTCTTGTTTATAATATGTATTTTTATCGAAAACTGTCGGTGAATCTACTATGTAAATCGTATTTCCATCAAAAGCTGTCTATAGATATACAACTCTTGTCATTCCAACTAGTCCGGCAAAATTTGTTTACCAGTATGGCTAGTATTTTATATCGATGGGTATTGAGCTTCGGGGAGATCTTGTTGCCAAAACATCTACCAATAAATTCTTTTGAGAGGAATGCAAACAAGATTCAATCCATTCAATCTTCTTAAAACTGTGTTGACTATTTTGTGATCTGAAAGGAAAGTTTAGCACTTCCAGAATACAATTATTAAATTTTACGTGATTGCTTTCGATTCATAAACACTTATTCGATCTTTCGGCAACTATATAGACGAGAAGTTATAGTGGATGATAAATTTTAAAGATGCCCAGGATGTTCATCTTTCTCATTCGCTTCAACACACTATTCATAAATCAAATATTTTAAATTTAAAAAAAATATTTCAATAACTTTCATGTATATATATATATATTTATTGCGGCAACATATTTCTCCAATATTGGAAAAAATAAATTACAGAGGATAA
The DNA here is from genome assembly GCA_011317285.2 of Androctonus mauritanicus. Classification (NCBI taxonomy): domain Eukaryota; kingdom Metazoa; phylum Arthropoda; class Arachnida; order Scorpiones; family Buthidae; genus Androctonus; species Androctonus mauritanicus. The sequence continues at coordinate 5,251 of WUQG02447181.1, forward strand.
GAACGTCAATGAAATAGCATCTCTTCGGGTATATAAATGTTTATCCCTGAATTACTGGTGTGTATATATATATCAATATATAGAAAGCATCGACTTACGGTATTGGATTTATTGATTGCAAAACAAAATTTGTATTTTCAAAGCTTTTGCTACTAGAAACTGTAACAATGTGCAGACGTCGTCGGATTTACATAAACTCTACAAAATTTCGATATAATTTAACGATTGTTTTAGTACCTTCTTTTCATAAATAATTTTGTTATTTCAAGATTGTTTTTCCCTATCTTTCGGGATACGTCTCGCTCGATAAAATTACTTTCTTTGCGAAGTTTTCATTATTAATATCGATATGTTCATCATAAATCATATGCACAGTTGATTGGTTAAAAAAATCGCTATGGTGAATTTTAGTATTTTTTTTCGGCCAAATCAGAAATCCTTCCAACATCGAGAAACTTGTTAATATATATGTGCCATGAAAAATAGATCCGATTTTTATTTTTCGCGTTAAAATTCTTTCAAAGCACTATTTTTAGTAATTCTAAAAATAAAAGAAGGATGATGATATATTGTTTAAAATTTAAATATTGTACTATATATAAATCATAAGCATCATTTTCAGCTTTTGTATCATCCACTGCTGGTTATATAAGCCTCCTTCTTTTATTTCCAGCTTGCGTTATCTGTATATATAAATATATCAAAGCAAAACATGCAGCATCTCTGCTTCACTTCAGCTTAATTCTATGCTGTACTGCCTGATCTTTGTTAGATCATAAGAATTTGCGGAAATGTTTCAAAATATCAAAAATACTCCTTCATCGAGGCATCTATTATAATTTTAATTTAGTAAAGGAAGACAGATTAGACTAGTACATGATATTCTAGTATATAGCATCCGGAAAATATATAATTTTAGGTTCATTAATTGCGAACAGCATAAGGGCTTGTAACGTATCTGGAATGTTTTCTTTTAAAGTAATGTGAAATGTTTTCGATTTAGGAAATTTAACAGAAATGAATTTCAGGCATAATCTTTTTATAGAGAAAACCGTTTACTTAGTTAGTTCTTCCATTTTCAAATCATTAAATTTTTCTCTCTAAATAATACACAGTACTTTTTTTTATATTCACAGAAGTAAAAGTACTTTAATTTATAGATTAGGAAAAGAAAATATAAAATGGACGATTTAATTAAAGAATCTCTTATTTCTTTCAGTAGAAGTATTTACAACTAACTCCGATGATTTGTCTTTTCTTTTCAGATCGTTTTTCTTCTTACTTGACAGCTAAAACTATTTGTCAGTGGACTGATATAGAACTACTTTTTGTGATAAATACTTCCCAAGATTACACACCTCATTTCTCACAGTTTTAATTTGTTGAAGGAGAATGTGTAAGATTTTCAAATGATAACATTCAATCATATTATGCCAATTATTAGTACAGTGAATATAATGTAAAATTTTATGAAAGATCATTGACTTACGAAGCAGAGCTCTTCTTAAAAATAAGAAATTCTATCTCTCTCTCTCTCTCTCTCTTGAAAAGTTAGAAAACGATCAGAGAGAAAATTAATGTTAACTTTAAAAAAAAACTATAATTGCATTTTTTTTCTTTTTTTTTTATATAAGATAACTTGATAGTTTATATAAACTAGAAGAAATTTATTTTAACTTTTCCAAGATTTAATATTTTTGATATTGTTAATTTGTTTTTCTAGACTTTTATTTTTGTTACTAAAAAATTATACCGAAAGTTGCAAATATATGAAATTTCCATATCATTCGAAAATATATATTTACATAAATGTTGCATTTTTAAAATGTGCTTGGCATCCATTTTTAAAAGCTGTCAATCATCTATAAACCAAATTCTAATTTTTTTATTTGTTTTTTACATTCATAACTATAAAATATTTCTTTATTGCTATTCTTTATTCATTTATAATCAAACGAAAATTTATCATCATTACTGGAAAGAATCGCTTTTACTTTTTTAAAGTCGAACACACTGGTAAAGTAGAAAAATATTAGTTTTCTGATTCGGAATTCAAATCCACTTTCGAAAATTACTTGGTATGTTATAGAAAATACAATTAATCTTTATCAATTCTTTATCTTTGGGTAAAAATGCACAATGAAGATTTATCTCTAGATATTTTTCATTTTCTATAAATGCTCATATATATCAATTGGTAACAGGAAGATCGAGAACATGTCCTGTAAATTTAACATAATGGTATCGCTGTTGTTTTGATTTAGTTAGCAAGAAAAGCAAAGTTTTATAAATCATAAAGTCAAAATTTTATAAATAAACCAAACTTAATATTTTAAAAATAAAATAATTTAAATATATTAATTCTGCAAAGAATTTATGACATCGCAATTTATATTTTGCACGTGTGTATATACTGTATATAAAAGAACGACGAATACATTTAGTAAAAAAAAAATTCAGAAAATTTATTTTTGGTTTCTGTTTTTAATAATAATCAGTTCCTTGTAAACAACTTTAATAATGTAGAATTTTTTTTCCTCAACTTTCATATTTAAAAGAATGGTTCATTAATTGTGTGCAAATTGTACTCTTTTAGGAAAGAAAATCAATAAAGAGGTAAAAAACATTTTTCTCATTCAGTTCTATATTTGGTTTTTATCAAGAATGACATTCACTACATTAATTGAAACTTGAGTAAATGCAGTATTTAAACTTTTAACTGATATAAAAAATCGTAAAAAAAGAAATTTAATATTTTTATGAAGTTTTATATCTAATTTTTATAGTGTAAAAAACTTTAATAATATATATATATATTGGTTTATGAAAAAAAAGATTAAATTTTAGGTCTCTAAGAGATTGGGGTGATGATCATGATCATTCAAACCGATGACAGCAAATAATCCTTTAAACTCTGAGTGAGTTTGACGACTTACCAAGCGGTCTTTCCTGTGTCTTCGAAGGAGTCCTAACAATTGGTAAACTAGACCTAGCTTTGGCTGACCTCCTAAATCCAGTAGCTGACGTCTCCACTTCAGACATAATTCCAGGATCATCATCATAAATGCTGGGAGGCGGTTGATAAAGAGAATGGCTTCTTTGATTTGGTAAATGACTCTGAAAGAGAAAATTTAAATGAAACATAAAATAAACAGCGTAATTTTAAACGTTTAGACAATTAACATTTATTTTCTCGTTTATTTCTAATGTTTAAAATAAAATTGCTATAAATGTTGTTACAACATCTTACAAAAATTCTATATTTAGCATAAAAATTTATTCCGAAAAGCTTTCAATTCGTTTCGATGCTTATTCAAATGACTCAAAAGTCTTCCTGATCTACCAGTACAGGATATTTGGATTCATCTCTGCTTCTGATAAAAATCAGCTGTTCTTACTAGATGCACATAGAATGATGACCTCAAAATCCGCACAGCTGATGCTTCCGCGACTAAGGAGTTTCTATTTACGATATATGACCCATCTTGCAGATGTATATGGTCCCATCGGATCGGAGAACTTTCCGTTGTAAAGTGCTAAAGACGATCAATCTAGACTTTTCCCAATGTCAAAGAGGAATAGACGTTTTCTTGAGGGAATATGAACTGTGAATGGCATCGGTTATTTGCAAAGATTCTCGCCAAATCAAAATATGAATGATCCTTAAAGTTGGATAATTATGTTAATATCGCATGATCGATTATCGAAATCAATTCTTAGAATTAATATTACTAATCTAGTCAGTTTTAATTATCTCCGGGAACTCTTTTCTGATGATTGCTTTCTAGCTTAGTCTTTTCCTGGAAGAATATCCCCTGATAGTAGTTAAACTGGGCATGAGATCGAACGCCTTTCAGAAAAGGAATACGGATGCTTAAACCTATCTGAGCTTATAGAAAGCTTCGCCACATAACTAATTCTTGATTAACTTACTGCAAAGTTATTAGAAAAGTTTGTAATTAAATGTTTATCATCAGAATGTTCCAAAAATTGCAAAATTAACTATATTGCCTTATAAATCTCAGATTGGTTTTAATTTCGTTATAAATTACACACAGTCTTAAAAAAAAGATTCCAATATAGTTTGAATATTTGTTATCTTTATTTACTTGAATATTTTTGAATATTTTTTCCATAATCAAAATATATAGAAATATAGAGATAATAATTATTTTTTGTCATGAAAATTCAATCATATCGGAGAGAAAACATTTTTTTTATAATCATATTGAAAAGAATATAAATATAATAGTAAAAGATTATAGCAGCATTAGATAGTATAGGCAAACAATATATTAGCAATTCTAACTTTGAAAATTCACGCCAGTATCCATATTATAAAGGAGACTATTTTCTCAAAAAGATCAGTTTCTTTACAATAGCTTTCGATTCAATAACTACTATGATCAATCTGTTTTATACATACAATCAATCAAACCTAAATTACTTAAAACCACAAATTAATTTTTAAATATTTTGTCAATTTATACGTTCTTTAAATAATAATAAAATATTTTCTATGATTCTTCCAAACTCGTATACCTAGAAAAATCATAAATATAAGAAAACAAAGCTATCTTTATTATTATATTTTTCTAATAATGGAAACATTAATTTTTTTTTTAAGATATCAGAGATATCTTAAAGCTTTCAAATGAAATTCTAACAAAATAAGTGAGATATATCACTGTCTGCTACCACAAAAACTGTGGTATACAATCGCTACTTGCTGCTTTAAAAAAGCCTAAACAAATATTTAACATTTGTATATAATATGCATTATAAATATTATATATAATAAACGTTTGTATAATATATATGATATTTCATATGGATTTATTAGTTTTTGTACATATATTGAATACACAGTATGGGAATTGATGAAATAACAACTTAAAGTCTTTATTTTTTACATTAACACATCACATAGAAAGTCAATATAACAAGCCTATACATGGAAAGTCAATACTTTGATGCCATTTATTGTGGCATTGACAAAAATTTTTGCCAATGATTTATGTTTTATTGTTAAAAATCATTAAAGCCTTAAAATTTCAATTGATATTTCTCTACTTTTTTAGAAAGAAAATGAAATTCATATTTCTTTGATTCAGTATAGAATGTTTCTATACAATACTGAATCTTTAATTTTTAATATACATAGTGGACATATTACTTCATTAATTATAAATAAAAACAATTTTTATACGCAATTTTTATATGTTTTCGTAATTTATTAACTTCTATAATACCGTAGGTATTTAATAACACCTTTTATCAATAAATTAATTTATTCTGTCACTTAATATAATGTTATAATTTAATTACGTTAACTTTATAAAAATTAACTATAAACTGAAAAGCAATTTAATATTAAATAATTATATTTTACTCTATATTATATTTAATTTTCTAGTAACTTATATGACAAAATATAAGAAAAAATTAAATAATCTGGTTATTTAAGATGATTTATTATAAATATGTTATAAAATACTGTAAATTTAATATACTGTGGTATGATATATATATAATACTATATATATTTTATTTTTTAGAATTTTTTCTATATGGTAAAAAAATGCGATATCTAGTAGAAAAAAATTCTTGCTCTTATCTTCATGCAGTAGCGATTTACTTTTTTTCGGAGTATATAACCTAAGGAATAGTAGTTCTGCGTGAACTATTTTTGGATATTTGGATGATCCGATCTTACTACAAAGGTCAAGAATACTTAGATACGTCGATATTCCGAAATTTTTATTTCTCTAATACTATCCTAAAACTTTACAAAAATATTCATTTAATGGCCGGTTGATTCATTCCTAATATAGTGTTTTTAGATGAATGAAATATCTCCGTTTTACTCCCGTACAAAACAAATATAAATCTGTATTTCTTTTTGATATTGCCTTTCCAGTCGCTTGCTTATCAATAGAATCCATATTGACGTGTAGAATTCCCAATGCAGTTACAGATGTGAAGCTGAGAATACATCTTCATCAGTTTGAAATTTATTCACCCAATGCCAATTTAAGCTTTTATTTGCCATCTTTCTTATTGTGGAAACATTGGAGGAAAGCCAGATAAGGTAATCTTCCAATTTATTCATCAAATAGATACTTTCTCACCTGAATGTTTATTCATCTGAAATCATTAAAATATAGCAATTTATTCTATATCATAGTTTGTCTTATAAATTGGTTTACATTTGTATAATATTAATTGAATATTTCTATATTTTTGAATGAACCTTAATTTATTTTCCTTCATCTTATCCAATTTTCTCTTCTAGCATTTTATACTGATCATCCATCTCTTCAAGCTTTGTCATTCATCTTCACTACTAGCTAATTACATTGTTCTGCCACTACACTTATCTTCTTTCAATACCCATGACCCTGATTTTATATTTAAAATTCAGCACAGAACTGAAAAATAATTCTAAAGAATAAACAAAAACAGTTCATATATATGCAAAACAACAATTAGCAAATAAATCTCCAAAAATCATAACTTCTAATAAAACTTTCCTTTAGAAAATTTTATTAATTTACCAATTTAATATTTAATAATTAAGTTTCTAGTAAAATATATTTCATTTAAACTGATACAACGTATTAATTAAAATTTTTATATTCTGTAATTATTTCAAATTCTTTTTACTTTAATCAATTTAATTTTAACTTATAACTATTTTACTTTTCTTCTGTAAAAAAGTCTTGTGATGTTTTAATATATTTTCAATTAAATTTATACTTTCTTATTACACTTCATTCAGAAATGGAAAAATTCTAAAGAATCATTCAAAAATTTTTTCTTTAAAAACGGATTTCATATTTTCACAATTAACTACTATTAAAAAAAGTCATTTAATAGTCAACAGTTTAATTTTCTTTCATTGTTCATGCAAAAAGACAAAAGGTAAATGGAAATTTAGAGGGGAGAGAGGGAAAAACAAATGGAATAAAAAAAGAAGAAAAATACTATTAATGAATAATGAAAACTAATTTAATATGTTAGTTCTAATTTTAAATGCAGAAAAAAAATTTAGAAAGCAATTTCTTGTCAGATATCAAATATTAAATTAAAATTTTCCAATTTATTTAATTTTTAATATCCATAAAATGTAAAATTAGAAACTCTTAAAACATTTAAAATTTCATTATTGAAATTGAATAAATTCTAATAATTACTTGGAAATTTAATAAATTTTATCAGTAAAATGTATGTGATTTTATATAAATAAATAAACATATGCATACATACTGTAATTTCATTGGCAAGTAGATAGATATTTAATGAAATTTCACCATCTAGCAACTATCTAAACAAAAATTATATTAACTGTAATTTTTATGATGCTATTTTAACTTTATTAAATTGAATTTTCTATAATTTTGCATAACTTCAATTTCATTAAAAATTTATTTTTCAAATTATCAAATAAACTGATAATTCTCAAGTTGCAATTGTATAATTGAAATAAGAAGAATAAGTTTTCTTTTCAGAATTAATGTAATGAATAACTGATCAAGGTAGATAAATTTATTCCAAATATATATTAATAATTGAAGAGTTACAGCAATTCTTCAATTCACTTATTTGATTATGATGTTTTTTAAATTAGTATTTAGCAAAGTTTTAAATTTATTTATATTGCTTAAAATTAATAATTGGATAAGTTTTATATCACTGATACTTATTTGATTTGATCATTTGATTTGCATCATTTATTTTTATATACATTAATAATGGAATTTTTTATTTTTTTTTTTAATTTTTTATTTGGTTAAAAATTTTATATATAATATACAAAGAATATTAATCTATTAATTAAATGTTATATTAACCAAACAACTGATTTCAAACAATACAAAACTATAATCATTCATCCATAAAAACATACTGGATTTGTTTAGTATTACATATTCTAAATTACTAAAATATTTTCTGTAATATGATATGATATTAAAATAAACCAATATTTTTAAAAATATAATTTTTAACTCATTCCAACAAATCAATTCTTTATGTAGTTATATTCTTTACTCATAAATATGCCTATCTATCAATATTCATATATGGTGCTATTCTTTAATACTTAAAATTTTTTATTTTGATGTTAAAATATTTGCTTGATATAAATTAAACACATCACAACTTAAATACTGTACTACTAATTTATATTGATATTTAAAGAAAAATTAAATATTTATTTTTGCTTTGTAACTATAGTCATTCATGGTAAATTAGATGTTTAATAAGATGCAAATGTAATATCATACTATCAAGAAATTTTTTCCATCTTCTCAATTTTTTATTTAAATGTAAAATAAATAAATGAACTGTAAATGGCAAATTACATTTTCTAGAACAGTTTATATGCAATTTGAAATGCTAAATTGATGAATGTAAATTTGTAATATAAATATTTACTTAAATTTTATTATTTGCATTTATACTTTAACTAAGATTTCTCCCCAATACTTTTGTATACCATATATTAATAATTTATTACATACTGGCAAAGATCTTACTTATTTGATTTATTAAATTAAATCTTTAATTATAGAAATATCAAATGAAATAATTAATCAACAAATCTATTATTAATACTCCATTCTGTATTAAATAAATTCATAAATAAAATATCAACAGAAAAGTATCTAATGTTTTATTGTATTTAAAAAAAAAGATTAAACTATAAGCTTTTAAGAATTTCAACAGTGAATGCATTAAGTTTAAAAATAATAATAATATAAAATTAATCAGATAGAACATCTGTTTTCTTCAGGAGTGCTCAAAATGCTCTCAAATGTCTCTTTATGCTGTCTTCATTGTATTGAATAACTATCCATTGATGCAATTCTCTAAAGGCATTTATAATGTTTCTCTGACATAAAACTCTTCAAAATCAGGAAAAGCTTTTTGTTCAATAGCATCCTCCTTTTTTTCTATTATTCATAATCATTTTATATCCTATCTTAACATTTTTCAAAATAATTTCCATTTGGATCTATTCTTTCAACTGATAAACTCAAACTGAATTCAATGCTATTGAAAAATACATAAATAAATCCTTCAAATGCTATTGAAATTATAAAAGCTTTACCAAAAAATATATAATCAATAACTGATTTGCTATTAATAAATATCTATTAAGAAATGTTTTTGATAAATATTTTTGTAATTTAATCATAGCTACTCTTTTATTTTAGTTTTAAAAGTAGCGAAGTATTAAAATTTATATTCACATATAAAATGTTTAAAATTCAGGTTTAAAATTCTACATTCATTCATATTTATAAATCAGCATAAAATGTACATAACGCCTCAAGAAAAATGATCTATATTTGTGATTCTTGTATACCTTATGTTTTATTTACAAAATAGCTCATTCTTTTTTTATTATTTATGAGAAATCTATTTTAATATTTTCATTTATAGAGTACTTGCATAAATTATTATTTTTGATTATATTATGATTTTTATTTTTTATAAAAAATTATTTTAAAAAATATTTATGTTAAATATGATTAAAATTATAAATTTTGTTTTATATATTTATGCAAATCCATTAGTACATTATACAAAAAGTTTCTGATACTTTTTAAATTTTATTTTTGAATCAAAATATAAACTATTTTTTTGGTTCTGAAAAACCATTGTATCAAATTTTAGTACTGAACTGCATTATGTTAATTGTTTTCAATGTAAAAATTGATATTTTATAATTGATATACTGTATATTAATTTACCTTGGGTTTTTTATATTGTCTTCCTATGTTATCGGCAAATTGAGGAAATTTTCTTTGAAGATGTTTGAGTAAAGCTTGTCTCCCTGGATCACCTTTATTTAACTAATAAAAAATGAATCAAATACAAGTACTTCTTTGTACAGTTTGTTTAGTATTTTCGTATCATTGGAAAATTAGGTAAGTAGAATCTGATGTAGATTAATGCCAGTAAAAAAAGTATAGCTTTATATACAGTACTTATTTTTTCTAACAATAATTGAATATATGTATTATTTAAATTGAAACCTAACTTTCAATTTGCTGAATAAAAACAAACTGCAAACCAAAAAGAAAAGGGATAATTCAGGTCTTAAGTTGACAAAGAAAATAAAAGCATATTTCTTAGAAGTTCATTTTGTTTGTAAGAGAAAGTATAATCTCAGTAAAACTAAATGATCCTCCTTATTTTGAAACAAACATTTAATGAGATAGCTAACACTTTCATTCTTTTCCTCTTGTAATGAATATCACTCCAGGAAGGAATGAAAATGTTAGTGATCTCATTAACCATTAATTCTGAAAAAAGAATATCAGAATCATATCAGCTGTTTTTCAAGAAAGAAGATACTCCAAAAGCCTTGGTGATCTCATTAAAGTTGGTAATAAAAAAAATGCAATATTAATTAGTCATTCTTGTATGATAGAATTGTAATTACACAAAGATATACACATATAATGCATTAAATTAAAAAATTAACAGATATTTAATAAAATAGAAATTTATAAAGAATACTTTGTTATATTTTAATAATGATAATGTTAAAAAATACTAAAATACTAGACAAACTGTACATGCAAACAAAAAATAATAATAATTATATAACATGCTGTTATAAAAATGATAATTAGTAAAATAAAAATTAACAAAAATGAAATAAATATATTTAATGAATCCATGCTGTCAAAACTTTAATAAAATTGTAAAACTTAAATTTTATTAATATTTTAAAACATAGATCAAAATCTTTTGAATAAAACTTTTCACATGGAAGACAAATATTTCCTTAATTATAAAAACTAACTTTTGTATATTAAAAGTTTTAATGCTTTTACTAAATCTCACAGATTAATTGAAAAATATTAAAATGTTTTTTAATAGGGATAGTTAAAGTATTTCACATTTATTTATCACATATTTGGATTCTTAATTAAAATTTATTTTCAAATTATAAAATTCCAAGGAATCTTATTGATTATGTTTCTAAAACAAATTTTGAGATGACTTTTTAGCAAAGGTGTACTTTCATACATTGTTTTTCTTAAAGAATATAAAAACAGTATTCAGTTTCTTTCATATTTTTCATTAATGCTTCTCTACTATTCTATTTTTATTTTTTCAATCTTTTACTTTATTCTTATATAGCACTATAATATATAGTTCTTTTTGTTCTACTACAATTCATTAGGGTAGTGTTTTCTTTGCATTTCTTTATAATATTATCTGCACTCCTTTATTTTGTTGTATGCAATTTTTATGGTAATCTCATTTATTGCATATAATTTTTCCTTTTTTTTTGAAATTTTGAAAAGAAAATAATAAATTTTTCCGTTTATTATGTTTTGTTTCTTCTTTAAAAGGAAATTTTGTCCTTAAACTTTTATGCTATTGATATATTGTACAACTGCAAAAGTGCTATAAGTTAAATGCAATTAAATTTTATGGATAACTTCAATACTAAGAGATTATGTTGACGTCATCAATTTCCAAACAGATGGCATCAGCAAGACACTAATAGGATTCTGGAATCATTCTATGACCGTAAGATTCTAACGATTCCTTCTTGTTTCCATATTTGTTCCTTTATATCCATTAACGATCGGAGACAGTGTTAGTTGACGGTCTAGCTGTCACGACATCCGTCACCATAGCAACTGAATGATATCGGCATCAAGATAAGACGTTTATGTAATACCTTAAAATTCGATCATTTATCATTGATGAGGGAATATTATTAAATTATTAAAGTGCCATCGATGGAAATTATGTTTTGGTTGAAGACTTCATCCCAGTTAGCGTGCTGAAATGCCGTTAGGGATTGGGAATTAAAAGATTTTTGATCATTTCTGAAAGTTGTAGCAGCGAGTAACGATAGGATTCATCAATTTTTATGATCCGTCCCGATGAGATTGAAACAGCTCTTGGTAAATAGACGCCAAATGAAAGAAACTACAAACAATCAAAAGGATCGATGACAAGCAACGGTTGCGGACGTCGCTCGTAATCACGCGCATAAAAACCACATAAAATTTTCTCTTCGGGTAGAGGGAAAGCTTGATGAGAACAGGTTTTACCCTTCACTATTTCGCAAGTTTCTCATACACAGCATATTCATCTCGAAATTCCTCGGAGGATATTAAACAAATGTTGAGGAAGCAGACATCCCATACCTCTTTATCTCACGTTCCTCTATACGTTTATTTTTCCATGTGTGAGTCACGTTCGCGGAATGTCCTTTTTTGCTTTCGGTGCAATATGCACGTGAAATGACTTTCGTTGAAAGTTGGTTGGCTTTTTTTTCCTTTTACTTAAAAATGCAACTGCGGTTTGAAAGATTGCTGCCGGAATTCAAAACATGGATAAAATATGTTGACCAACGCACGAAAGGAAACGAAATAAAATATTTTATAATAAAAATCTTATAGAATATATATAAATATATTCTTTAAGATTTTATGTATATATATTTAGATATATTATGTATTAAAATATCACTGAAAAATTGTTAGTATTCTTAAAAATCAATTATTTCATAAAATTATCAATAGAAAAAATGATGCGAAAATTTTTGTAAAATCTGTTTTTTAAACTATTTATATAAATATTTTAATTAACTACTTAAAATGAGATGCAGTATTGAAATAAAAACAAAGAAAATAAAAATATATTTCTTGAATATATAATCTCGTGATATACTGTATATGAATACTATATATGTTATTTTAAAAGCATACAAAAATTGGTTTAGCTGAACTTAAAATTAGTTTTTTTTTAAGTCTTGTTCCATTTATTTCACAGTATAATTTTCAGATTCTGAAACATTATTTTCATAAGATTAATAAGTAACCATTTTCTTAGAATGAAGTTTTTGAAAATAAATTATGCTTTAATACCAGTTAATTCCTTCTTAGCAAGGCTGGGTGTAATCTAAAATTGCCCAAAGAGATATAAGAATAAATCATTATTATAACTAAAAGAGAAGTTGGAGAATTTTTAACTCCCTCAAACCACATTTTCGAAGTCAAAATTATCTTAATCAAATTCCATTAAAGCTCTCGAATTCTTTTTTTTATTATAGATTATCTTGGATAATTTTAGTAATAATAATTTCCCACATGAATCAAAAATCATTAAATTAACTCTTTCCATTAACGTTAACCCGACGCCGCTATTGAAAAAAATGTATATTAAGATTTTTTAAACCAAAAAAAAAAAAAAAAAATTATGAAGAATGGTTATTTTAATCGCATCCTTCCAGACATTACCAATCAGTTACGCTTTTTTTTTCTTTAATTTTACTGGGGATACAAGAAAAATTATTTATATAAATCATCGGGGAAGAGAGTTTGTTGCTTTAAATTCGTAATTCATACGATGTTTGCTGGAGAACTTGATTACAAACTGTATCCTTCGACTGCAACAAAATTCAGCACGCCAAAAAAAAAAAAAATCAATTTATCTTATTAGTAGAGTTTCGTCCAAATAAAAAAAAAAAAAACGTCGAATATGATACTCTTCACAATTTTTCTTAAAATACATGCCAGTAATAATTTTTCATATATTTAAAAAAATTCATAAATTATTAATTATACAAAATGTAGAAAAATGTATTAATATCATTTCATAAAAATTTAAAATAATCTTTTCTTTTTTTTTTTTAACAGATTTTATTCGTTGTTTCGTAAAAAAATCTGATTTTACAATATGTTGGTGTTTATAATATAATCGGTATAAGTTTATAAAAAACAGTTTATCTGCATTATTTATATACTTATATATAAGCTACTTAACATATAAAATACTATTTTCAATATTTTGCAAATTGAATACAGACGGGTTTTGCTAAACAAATACATTTTATACTTGATAAAATGCAAACTGCCAGTTTCTCAATAATAAAACTGCTTGCTTTAAGGAAATTTTTTCTGTCATTCAGATACCGGAAATATCGACCGTTTTGGAAATTTTCCATTGCTTCTAAAGTCTATAGATTTTGCATTAAAGTAAATATTCAAAATTTATAACATTATACTATAGATTCCTATATACAATATAACAAACAAAAATAAAAATGAAATTTTTTCGATCCGAAAATATATTTTAACGATACTCTCAATGATGTTTACGAGATAAATAAATCTGTTTTGATCCTTGAAATTTTTCAAAGTTTCTTATAAAATATTGATTCTTACTTTGTTTTGCTAGAACGTGAATACTGTTTACACACTACAAAGTTGTTTTACAAACTCTTCTAGTAAAGCAAACTTTAAAAATGCCAACGAAATCTAATTTAGAACTTTAATAATAAATTTTCACAATATTTTAATGTAGAATTTTATTCCAATCCTTATCAAAGTTTAAAAAATTCTAATTGCAGTTAAAAACTATGAAATTTTTATTGAAGAGCTGGGAAAGTATAAACCGGCGCCATTTTGACGATAACGCAAGAAAGAAAAAAAATTTTTTTTAAGTAAAATTCAAGGGAATGATAAATGGATTTTCCATATATCGATGGTCTTGACAATTTGTATCGCAGTATTCTCTCCAGGAAATAATAAACCAATCGAAACTCGACTTCTGATTGGTTGATATACGACACGTGAACCGACGTCATTACCCAAGCAATGCTTATCTTCATTTTCTATTCTATTTTCTATTTTTGTTATTGATTAAAAGGCTGTTCAATACGGAAGCATTTATTCAATTTTAAAACTTCTCGTAAACTTTAAAACGTACGTACAACATAAAGTTAATTCATTTTATTGATCTGGCTGCTTAAAAAAAAAAATCAGATAATTTTATTATTAAATAAAATTATAGTAATTATATTACTAGAATAACGTAAAGATAATTTTAATGCTATTTTTTTTTCTTTTTTTCATAAATTAAATTTTCTCAATAGGCTATTACTGAACTTGACAGTTTTCGTTTTTTTTTTTCTTTTTTTTGTTTTGGTTCCAGATGAAAGTTGACAGATGTCGACTCGTCATTCAAAAGTCACTTTTCTGATGACGGTTTAAAAATAATTTTATAATTCTTAAATAAACAAATATCTGTAAAGGTTTAATGGCATTCGATTTCAGAGTGATTCGGTAATATTTTTTAAATGCTTACAACATTAAAAACATTAAGAATAAATGTTTATTTTAGCATAGAAAATGCGCGATATTCTGATTTAAAAAAAAAGGAGGAGAAAATTGATACTTAACATATTTTGGAATATCTTAATAAAATTTTAAAAATCATTATCGTTTTCCCCATAAATTTGTTGGTAGTTTACGGAAGTTTTCAACCTTCGAAATATATTCAAGAAATAACGATTTTAATTTAAATCTTTCGCACTTGCGAGTTCTCAGATTATAAATCATTAAAACGCGGCATGCTGATGCGTGATAATGTGTTTTGTAGTCTTTAAGGTGTTAAATTGCATTATCGGATGCAGAAAATTGCATATTCTACACCCACTCTGCAATATTCGAACTCTACATGCAATTTATGCCATTATATAGTTTTGAATAAATGCATTTCTTTTTAAAGGAAATAACTTAAATACGATCAAGATAAATGTTTTTAGATTAAAAAAGAGAAAGAAAGGGAAAAAAAGCTAATTGGAAGTTTTCAAGTTTGTTAGATTTTTGATGACACCTCATCGTTTCGTGACAAAATTAATGGAAATGTTCTCGAACAAAACCACCAATTCGCATGACTAAAGAAACGAAAAGCTAACAGGAAATAGTCATTGCGGTTTCGTTTGAATAGTAAAAAGATATTATCTACAATTTTTCTAATCTATAAATCCACAAACTGATTCTGAGAATGATTACTTTCTACTGTTTATTTACTAAATATTCATATTTATTTATAATCTCTAAACTTTATCCTTCGTTTTAACCGATTCTATCAGAAAATAAAACTTTAAACAGATTTCAATTTTTATAATCTCAGAAACTAAAATTAGAAAAATATCTGTTTTATGCGTGACGGAATTGCGAGATGAAAATAATCGAAATTATCTAAGGAGTTATTCATACAAAACTATATAACCTAGATAAGACGTATTCATTTTTAGTAACTTTTTTCTGATATCTATTGATAAGTATGTTGCGTGACGATTCGTGTCTAACGGTTTGAATGATCATGCTAGAACGATCGCAGTATTTTTCATGCGATTGGTAATTTCTCAGCTTTTAACTGTGTACTTATTATGAAATAATTCGTTACAGATTATAATTTTTCCCAACAGGAAATATTTTTGCATTATAACTAATGCAAATATTGTATATTATAATATACGCATGTCCCTGTAAAAAAAGCTTTTCCTTACAGTAAATGATCTTCACTGAGATGCAAATTACAGGCGTTATGATTTACTTTTATGTGTTATTTTATCATTAACAATTATTTAGGATAAAATTACTAATGTGTATCTGTCAAAGCAAACTCACAGCTAATTACAGATTTTAGAATTAATTATTTTTGCTTATAAAAATTTAATCAAAACAAGATCCTTCCAGATGACTAATTTTTAAATTGCTTCATACAACCCATTTTCATTTTTAACAAGTATTACCGATTAAATTACCGATGTTTATATAAAATTATGCTAACAAATAACCAGTTTTCTACGCTTTTAGTTAGATACATACTCTGCCATATTTATGGAATCTTATAAAAACGAATTAATTACAAATTTTGGTAACTAAATATATTATATCCATTACTAATTAAAATCATAATACATTTTTTAAGATATAGCAATATAGAAATATATTAACAGTAAACACATACAAATTTTTTATAAGTTATTGATAGTATACAAGGAAAACAATTTCTTTTTTTCTTTTTTTGTTATGAACATTTCATATGTTTATTCTGTTCATTATTATTTTTAAAGATTTTTGTAGATCGAATAGATTAGATTTGCAGGTCAATGGCTTTCAAATCATCCTTTAATTTAGCTTAAATGATATAAATTTTAAACCACTCTACTAGTAACAAAGAAGTGGCTAAAAACAAATAAATCACTCACCTTATCCATCAACATAGGTTGAAGATAAGGAGGAGGGTTATGATGATTACTGGAGTCAGACTTCTTCTTCAGAGGTGACACCAGTACTTGATACAAAAGGGATCTTCTTCTTCTGGGACGTCTGGCTGGTGTCGAGGAAGAATCTGTCGATGAAGACCCTGAAGAACTGGTGCTGGCCGCCGATGAATTCGACGAATGGCCCTTGCTCTTGATATGAGAGACCGTTTGGGTCTCTCGAAACTGTACTATGGCCTGGAACATTGTTGCCCTTTCAAAAACCCACCAATTTACCAACACTACCGCATCTCGGTCCCTTTACTTCAACGCATTTTGGTTTTTGGCACCATTTCAAAATCTGGTATCCTTCACAATATCAACCTTCAGCTTTGGCCTTTGTCACTCTGAAGAACTTTCGGTTCATAATATTCCTTCGACTTTCCTCCGTAGTTCCAAACCCAGTCGGAAGTCAGATTCATTTATGCTTTCGGTTTAATCCCATCTACGTACGTTTAGTACGGACTTGGTGGGCGATCGAACTCTGTGACTACATCTCTGAGCATCGCCGATGATTCGTCGTCATGGAAACAATGCCGGGCACGCGCAGTTGAAGGTGGTGCGGCCACTGGCCTCAACATCAAACCCCTTCTCCAATAACGTCGCATACCTGGTGTCTTTTTGGGACATTCTCTTCTTGTAGAAAAGATACGACAAGAGATGCTTGACTCTAAATTTTAAAGGGCGTTTTTTCCTATCGATTTCCTTCTTTTCAGTTTTATCTCAACCATATGTAACTTTTCCCTTAGGTATGTTTATTAAAACATATCGGATTCGATACGAAATAGTTTAGGATTAAAAGTAAACACTTCCTGGATACAAGACATGATTAATCCTCTTATCTCTTCTCTCCATTCTGAAGAAAATTTTTATTTACACACACATACTCACACTCACATTACCTCCAATTTCTCTTTCAATTTTATTCATTGATGAGAATAACTATCTGTATTCATTTGTTAAACAGATAAAATAATTGTTATGTTTAATCCTGTTATAATTACTGAATGAAGCTAATTAATTTATTACTGATAATGATATGCTGTTAGATTATTATTCAAATTATACATTTCTAAAACAGAATTTAATTTTTAAAATTTTGTTACATAAAATCTAAACAAAGATTAAACATAAAATCTAATTAAATACGTTTATTGTTTAGAAAAACAATTATAAACTTAAAAATTTTATTAATGTACTTTTTTCTAAATATAAATTTTTAATCGTATACTGTATATATGTACATATTTAAAATGCTTAAAATTTTCTACATAATTCAAGTTTTCCAAAAGAAAAACAAGAATTCAAAAATATATTTTAATAATAAAATTACTTAAATTTAAATATTTTAAATATTCATTTCCATTTATTATTATTATTTTTTTTTTAAATATCCTGTTACTACAGATAACCTTGAAGTGCAATTTTAACTTCAAAAAATAAAAAAATAATAATAATTTAAATTTACAGATAAGTATTATTCTTGAAGTCATAAAATTTAATAAATATTTTATGGACAGTTTACTATTAACTAAATATAGTAATAATAACATGAAATATGAATGAATTTTTGTCAAAGAAAGTCAAACTTTGATCATATAACTTGAGAATCTTAATTAAAAATTAAGAAATGAATTCATGGATTTATGGATCACTAATATTTATTTATTTGTTGAAATAGGAGAAAACTAAGGTCATTTCAATGTTATTTTAAGACAAATATCTTCCACACATGTAATTTATTGGCAAGTTTGGCAGTGTTCCAAGATATTGAAGCAAACAATTCCTTCATAGTGTAAGGTTGAACTCCCTACTAAGCCATTCACATGTATTTTTCAATGTTTTATATCCTTTTACACCAGTCTTGTTAATTTTTATTTTACACTTTTTTGTTCTAAAAGTATTACTAGTATTAAAAAAATATATATTTGCGTTGAGCTTTCAGCAAGTTGATCTTCCATCATCTGTATAATCATGATGGAAGATCCCTTCTGAAAATATCACTCTAACATATATTTTTGGTTTAAAAATAGATCTAAAGTTATTATCTATTGCTAATAAAGTATTTATAAACTTGTGCTATTTTATTTTTTCTTCTAACAAGTTTGTTTCACAGTTATTCTCTCATGAGAATTAATATTATAGATGTTGATGAACAGTTAATCCATTTCTGAGTTTTCCAGCAAATTTTTGATTCCTTTCAGTATCATATTAATATTTCTTATTTTTATAATTTATAGTAAAAAAATATATTTATAAGAAACATTTTTTAATTTTCTTATATTTTTCTTTTTTCAGTTTCATTTATTTAATTTTTAATGCCATTCTTTCCATTGTTATAAAAATATTCATTATTAGACTTCTTTCATTCAAAAGTAAAAATTCTTTTACAACTCTTATCTAATGAAAACATTTGCTTCTCTTCCCTTTATACTCATGACAAACAAGGATAAGATTTTTTTTTCCCTAAGAAAACCAACTCTTTTATTGAACAGTTTAAATTAATGTCAATAAATGAATTTAGTTAATTTTTTTATTATTTTAAATCCTCATCTCATTATCATTTTTTTACAGTAAATTCTAAGAAATAATTTTATTCTTGGAAACTAACATTCAGAAAGTGATATTGATTTAAAACTATAAATAATATTTAAAAATGAAAGCTTTGCCAGACTAATTACAACTGTTTGAAGTTCTAGAACTAGATAAATATAATTATAAGTTCAGACTGTTTATCATCTTTTATAAAAAAATATATATATAATAAAATTCCAATTTTATTGAATCAGATTGCATTTTATTATTAACAAATGTAGATTTAGAAGAGTAAAATACTTTTTTAGTATTTTTATATGCTAAAAAATGATAAGAGATATGGAATTTTAAAATTTCTTTTAAAAAACAGAAAAAAAATTTTATTGTTTTTGACTTGCATAAATTTTATTTCCATGCAGAAAATGGCATTAATCAGATATTTTCACACTTGGCAGTAATTTATTCCATTTCCTTTTTTTCTTTTTAGATTTTTGTTGAATTCATTTATTTTCTTTCTGAAGGCATTTCTGCTATGATTCGTCATTATTGAGTATATATAATGCATATATATTTTCCTGATTTTCACATTATCGACTTTAGTTCCACTTCTATAAATGTTATGATTCCATTTAATGCTCTTTCACTCTCAAAATCAATTTTCTTTTATTTTTTCCCACTTCTGCATTTTGATTAATATCTTATATTCGAGATAAAATCTGATAAGCACTTGCAATCTAGATATCTCTCTTTGGTGTTAAAATTTATTTTTATATTGAAAAAAATCTCTGTATACAAATTCCTATAAATTTCATTTCACCCTATTACTTCTTAATAAATGGCGCATATTATACATTCAGTTATAACAACTAAATACTAATAAAGATGCTAACAACATTAAAGAAAAGTTTAATAGAGAAAAATGTATCTTTCGGGGCACCTTACTGTCTTACATTCTATAAAAAAAAAAGAATTTTCCATCATCACTGCAGCTAGTGATGGATCCTTTATGATATATCGAGAATATCCTCCGAGACATAAATTCAGAATACAAAAGTTATTCGTCTGGTAGTAAATCTTGTTTGGAATTCAAAATCGAGACTTTCAAATTTATAACTCTCATAAGGAAAAAGGAAAAATTTAGAATTTCACCATAAGTGGGAATCGAACTAATCGTCTCACGAGTTGTTAATGACTCGAAATACTTATCCAGCCGGATTACTATTCATTATAGGATAATTAAAAGGGATAAAAGACTTATTTTTGAATGTCGTTAAATAATTCCAGATAGGAAAATAAACTTTTGAATGCGAGCCTATATGGAAAGCGTGTCTGTATGATCGGCTCTTACAGCAATGTTTTCTCATAGAAAGTGCCGCTTAAATAAAGAAAAAAAAAATAAGAAAGCAGATCTACGATGTAAAAAACGAGACACGCCTGCGATAACGGAAATGGAATGTTGTCGTATACAAGTATCGTTTACTTTTTTCAATTTCCGTATTTGCAAAATGACCGGCTTCTGAATATTTGTATGAATAACGCCATAACACGGAATAAGAAAAAAATCGTCATCTCGTATGAATAAATTTAGTTTATTTCCTTTCTTGCCATTGAAACGTGTTCGAATATAATAATTTTAAATTTTAAAATACGAAAGAAATATTTTCTACCTTCAATAAATAAAACAAGATAAATTTTTATACGTGGCAGCACGATAAATAACAACCTATACGGGCTTTGCATTGGCTAATTTGAATTTCAATGGACCAATCGAACTAACGAGACAATTTTAAATTACAAATCATTCATTATTCGAGTAATAGTACAATTTTTTAAAATTAGGAGAATCTGAATCGATGAAGTGCAGCCGAATATGCCGTCGATCTGCAATATTATAAATTTGCATTAACTTACTTATTATGCATAAATTTGCATTATTCTCACATTTATAATAATAATGCTAAAATTTTAGATATAAAGACTTGCTTGTAATTGAATCAATGTAAATAAATCGAGCTATGTGACATTTCATTATTACATTTTCATTAATATTATAGCTATGTTAATAATCATATCCTTACATCCCTCAAAACCAGAATTTCCAATAAGAGAATACCTCCGTCGATACTGTGACGTCACAGTTGCCGAGGTAACGATCCGGGGTCTAGATCCATCAATACGTTCTCCACACCGCCATGTGATTATTGTGACTGCTTAAAATAATGTATCCAATTTTAACTGATATTATTTCCTATTATTCTAATTTTAGTGGGATAAATTTTTTTAAATTCCTGTTATCACTTAGGCCTATTTATATTCTTAAAAGAGGAAGAATAAATTTATCAGATTTTTTTAAGCAGATCATACATAGAAGAGCAAAATACAGATTAGAACCGAATCTTTTCTCCATATTCGTTTTATTATATTAGATTTTCGAAATTACGTGGATACTGAGAGAAAGAAAACCGTGGTATTATATACGAAAATAAGAAAATAGCGTGCTTTCTGAAGATCGAACTGTAAATGAACACGAAACAGAATGGTTCTCAAACATCGCTTATCATGCAACATTGAGCCGAATCATATTTCTCATGAATCATTGTCATAGAGATGATTATTGATATCCTTAGTTACCTCAAAGCTTTGTGTTCGACGTATTCCGCTTATGAACAATCTGTCAAAGCAGTTTGACGGATTATTCGTAATGTAGCTCAATAGCTCTTGTGTTATTAGTCGAAGGATGAAATAATTAAAAATTTCAAAAATGTCTCCCATCTCTCATTTATAATTCTTAGTGATTTTAATTTATTATTATTATTATTTGTAAAATATATTAGATATTTATAAATAATATTAGCAACACACACACACACAGTTTAACGCGGGGGATACATGCCAAAAACCAAGCGCTAAATGAAACAGCGTTAAACGAGATCATCTTAACACGCAAATAATGGGGATAGGTGAAACAGGACAATGAATAAAAATATAAACGTACCATTTTCTTTATTTTATTTTGTAACATGCATTATTTCTATTGTATTACATTAATTATAGATATTTTTTTATTGCTAATGTCGATTTGTATTCATAAATCATTGGTGAAAAAAATTCTTAAAGTTAGAAAATAAAAAGCTTTAAGAATAAAAGGCAATAATCAGACTGCAATAAACTATAAACAACGAAAAAATATCGATGAAAGAAAAACGTTCTAACTTTAAGGAACTGTAGTTCGAAGTGAGAGAGCAAGCCGCCTTGATTGTATCGAACTATAGTTCGAAGTAGCAGCATTCAGGTTAAAACTAAAACGGATAACTGTTATTTTTATTACTGTAAAATAATGTTGATGGACCATCATAAATATGAATTGTGACCGCAGCAGACTTTCGTATGTACTGCATTGCATTGACATCAAACGCATTGCGAGACGGCACAGGAGTACTAAATTAACAAATTCGTGCGATTACAGATTTGTGCGAGCATAACGGTTTGAAAAACCGCGCCAAAGTGAATAATAAAAAATATAGAATTCGAAAAAACCGCGTTATAGCGAAATAGCGTTAAATGGAGCAGCGTTAAGCGGGATCTTACTATATATAAAAGCAACATAATATAAACAATACAAAAATTATAATTCTGGAATATATTTTATAAACTGTAGTTAGCTGGAGTTTTTTTTTATCATAAAAATATCCATAATTTGAATTTTATATTGAAAAAAAATTACACATTGGAATAAAACAAACATGAAAATTGTCATTTATATAATATGATTGTTAGTGGAATTGTTATTATTGAAGATAAAAAAACTAAAACAAAACACTTTCCACTTGGATTACTAGATTAAGATCTTCCGTTTTATAATTTTTATATAACTTACTGTTAGTAATCTTTCAGTATTAAATAAAAAAACATGTTACATCATCGTGTTCGATAAATAAAATTTTTGTCTAGCTGCACTACTTTTTTTAACTGCACGATCTTTTTTTAAAACCGAGCAACTTGCTCGATATTTTTGGTCTGTTTGACCATCGATTTTGAATTCAAAAGATCGCAATTCATTCGATTAATAAGGCCGAGAATTTGATTCTAAGCAAAAAAGGTTTCCTTTCATGCATGTTTTGAATTAATTATATTAAGAACGACTATTGATAGTTTACTTTCAATAGTTTTAGTTATCCTTTAATTAAAAATTATTTCGGTGAAATTTTTAAGTAGCTTATTTTTCGTGTATGTTTATTGTGCTTCTTAGAGATTAATATCGATTTTCGTTAATCATTATATATACGTTTTTTTAAAGCTAAGTTAGTATATTCTATCCCTTTTTAATTCTTTTTAATTACAACTTTACTTGTAATTCCCTTCGGATATTCAGGTCATATAATCTTTAATCAATTTTAGTTTGCCCGAAGCTACAGATAATACTTCAAAAAAATAGAATAGAAAAACTTTCAGCTTCAATTAAAAATTATCCTGTTACCTATCTATATATAACTTTTATAAATCAGTTATACTAAAGTATAGAAGTCACATTTTTTTTTATTTGTCTGAAACAAAATTTCAATAAAATGTAAGAACGTATAGAAATTGCTTTAAATTTCAAAATTTAAAAGGTATTTCTATACGTTCTTCCTTTTTCTTGAATTATTTTTATCTATACATTCGTACATTTTTTTAAATTATTTTTATCTATAGGGGAGAGCAGGGTAAAGTGGCCATTGGATATTATTACTCTATATTCTTCAAGAACTTGGTGATTCACCACCAGGTTCGTGAAGAATATAGAGATGAATGTTTAAACTATTGCAGAAGGACGACGACTTTTGTGTGAAGCTTGCCAAAGAAAATAAATTGAAAAAGATTTAAATTTTATCTTAAATTTTTTTAAAATAAATTATTGAAAATATAATGCTTTGTGTCCTCGCTATTGCATTTTGATCATATTTAGGTATGACCTTGGTGAAGAATGACCTAGAATGACCTTGCTGTTTATTCACCATTAAACTGAAACTTTTCTCCCATTTAAAAAGTTAAAAGTTTACTCAATCGCCGCTTGGCCCAACCCAGTCGGGTAAAATGGCCATTTTGCAGAAGTAAAAATAAAATAAAAATTCATGAAAATAGAGCATGTAAAAAATAATATATTTTATTGACACTGCATTAAATACACTATATTCTATCAAAATATCAAATATGTAATAGCTAAGAGAAAAAAATTATAAATAAATTTAGCTTAGAGTGGCCATTTTACCCTGCTCTCCCCTATTATCTGATTCTTTGCATTAATTTGCTAAAAATAAATAAATTAGATATACAGTATATATATTTATATTAATAAGTAATTTTGTTTATAAATAATTGCTATATTATTTGTAAATTTTTAGTAAAAAACAATTCATTTACTATAACACAAACCTATAAGCAAGAAATAATTTTCAACTATTAATTCTTACTTGGTTGTTAAATACAATAGAACATGTTCTATTATATTTAGTGTCTGAGTGTTTTGACTTTAATAAGAGTTTTTTTAATTATTTTCTGTTTATAGCATTGTTATAGTATTGAATTTGAAGAGTATTATAAATGATAATTAACATTTCATTTATTACAGTTGACATTTATTTATCAATAAAAATACTTTATTAAATTTTTACTTTAGTAGTCTGCAAAATAATTTTTAATTTATATTTGGCACACAACTGAAAGATTTTAGCTATGCCTGATATATATCTTATCTCTCGTGGGTGGGGCAAAATTTATCCATCATATAAAAAGCACTAAAGGGCCTTCTCTATTTATTTCTGATGGCCAACTGGCAGGATCCTTTCTCTATTTCTATATTCTTATCACATTGTCCTTTTCTTTAAAAATTTACATCAATGCCTTCTTTTTCTTTATTAAGGATAAAGATACAATATATAGATTTAAAATTATATAGTTTTAAAATTAATTAATTTAAAATCAAATTTAATTTATATGAATTACTATTATTTTAGGTAAATCATATTATTGAAGCTTGCTGTACATTTCTGGAAAAACAGTTGGATCCATCTAATTGCATAGGTATAGCAGATTTTGCTCTTCAGCATGGTTGCATAGCCCTTTATGAAACTGCAAATCAGTTCCTGGATCAACATTTTTCACAGGTGACAATTAAATTCCATTATTTTTATCTTTTAAGTACAGCTTTCAAAATTAATAATGAGTTAAAGGAAAAACTTTTAGTTTAAAATAAATATTGAAAATAATATCAATGAGGAAATGAATATGAATAATTTTTTATTTTAAATTACATTTCTTGAGAAATTTCCTTACTGTTTATTTTATGCTTTAACAATATGAATTATAGTAGTTGCCGTAATATTATAAATAATGTTCTTTTTTCTTACATTAGAATGAAAATTTAGCCATCAATAATAATAATAGATATTAACTTCTTTGTAAAAAGAAATAGCAAACATTATATTCAAATTCTGTTTAGCAATTCTTGAGTATAAACTAGTTCCTTAGTCTCAAAGAAAATGTACATTTCTATCTCACAAAATATATAAACTATAAACATGATTTATATTCTGATGAATATGATCTTCAGAATGTCAGGTCAAAAAATCACATTCATTAGAATATGGTTTTTTTAAGATAGTAATATCTTTTTCTAAACTAAAAGTTTTTCAAATTAATTATTTTACTCTTTCAATTTTTTTTTTTTTTATCTACAACAATATTGTTTTCTATCAATTAAAAATCTATTTTCATTTGGTTAAACATGCTAATAGTTTATTTTTACATTTACATACAATCATGATTTTTTGATCTTAATGTTATATCTTTTTGTAATGCAGAAGCAGTACATAACAAATAAAAATATACATTGGATTGATATTAATAAGCATAATGCTCTTCAATATATTAAAATGTATTGGAAAACAAAAACACATATACACATATAACAAATAGAAGAAATAAAAATGTTTTCAGTTATTAAAAAGATTAAGATTAGACAAGATTTTACATTATTATCAATAAAATAGGCCTTTAAAGAAGATATATCTTAGAAATAATTATGGAAGTGATTCTTTAACTTGTTAACTGTTACCCATATTCCTTTGATTGATCAGAGAATGCCAAGCAATTTTTATATTAAGCCTAATGAACTTTTGAATAAATTTAATCACTTTTATTTATTTCAGTTTTTATGCAATATTATTAATTTATTTAATATATTTAGTTTTATTAAATAGTTCATTTTTAATAGACTATGTTGATTAAATAATAAATACAAAAAATACTTATTAGAAAAAATTTTATTTGCAATAAATTACAAAATAAACGCTTTTAAGAACATTAGGCAGTTATCAGATGGAGTAATTTATAAAAAAAAATGAAAAATATTGAGGGAAGATAAGCATTGTAACTTGAAGGAACTATAATGTGAAATTGGCACAGCAGTGATCTTGACTATATAGAACTATAATTCAAAGTGATAGCCAACAGGTTAAAATAGGTAAGTTATCACTAGAATGTGAACTAAACCTTAAATTTTCACCAGGAACAAGAAGAGTTGATTTTTTATTAGAATAGGAACATATGACCTTTATTAGGAAAAGTTTAAACCATGAATTTCTTACATCAAAATAATGAAAAAATACTTATAAATGTGACCCAAAATTCCATATTTAAGAGAAATATACATATTTTTATGGTAATGCTTTTACAAAGATTATAAAGGAAATATATATTTAATTAATAAAATTTAAAAACAAAATTAACATTGTAATCTAAGATGAAAAAACATAAGGAATTGTGAAACTATATTATGAATTTTGTTTTTAACTTTATTAATTAAGGACTTTTTTGATCTTTTAAAAAAATATTATTATAAAAATGTGTACACTCTTAAATATTGCATTTTTAGATTTATGTTTATATGAATTTTTTCATTATTTTGATATAGGAAATTCATGGTCTGATTTTGTTTGAATCATTAGAAGAGAGGCATGTGTGTATATATTGGGCTGATATTCAAAATTTTTAAAAACCAATAGATATATTGAATTTGTAAATATGAAACTACTGCACAAAAGTTAACTTAGATTAGTCAGTAGTCACAATTACTATCTTATATAAGAATTAAAATGTATTAATAATGAAATCAAAGTTAAAACTGAATTATTTAGAAACAATAATGACTTGATGATGATCTGGGGATTTCTTAAAAGAGTATGTAATACAGTGCACTATTAACAGTTTGTCAGTATAAAAATGGGCAATATAACTTAGTTACAAGTGAAATATTATGAATTAATACTAGAATTTGCACTAATTAATTTTACAACTTATATAGTTGTTATTATACTATTTAACAATCAGTATGGAGTATTTATATAACTAGAACAGATGTAATGGCTGAATATCAATATTGCATATATATATAGACAATACTTGGAGATTTTTTCTATGTATAAAAATAGAGTTAAGAATAAAATCTATTCATAATTAATAGATATATTGGATTTAACAGAATAAAAATGATTTGATTTGAAAATTATAGAACAGATGCAAAAACTATCTCAGAAAGATAAAAGATAGAAAATAATGAAGTTTTTTGATTAATTTAAGTTAGATTGCTTAAAATCATAAAGTTCAAAATCATACTTACACACTTATTATTATTTTTTTTTGACAGCAGAAACAATGAAGAAAACCTTTTATTAAATGTAACAGTTTCTGTTCTTACAAATTATCTTCAGCAAATGCAATATAAAATAACAAATTTCATTTATATATAAATACATTCTATTCTAGAATTACAGTAAATAAGTTTAAAACTGAATTGAGAAAAGCAGTCCTCTATTTATGCAGTTATCATAATTGGGACCTAATTCATAGACTTATGACAATATAATCTTAGAGAACAATTATACAATTTTAATAGACTCAAGAAAAGAATAGAAAAGTCATGGAAAAACTACTATGAAACTATGTCTACTATGAAATTTTTTTAGCAAAAATGTAATTAAAGCTTTGACATATACAATTTATCTTGCAAGTAGCAATAACATTGACAGGTTTTCCATAAGTTGCTTGTTTACTATATCTCCTAACTGACTCTGCTGTATTATTTTTATAGATTCCCTTAAAATTCCTTCTTGGTTACT
Organism: Androctonus mauritanicus; assembly: GCA_011317285.2. Classification (NCBI taxonomy): domain Eukaryota; kingdom Metazoa; phylum Arthropoda; class Arachnida; order Scorpiones; family Buthidae; genus Androctonus; species Androctonus mauritanicus. The sequence goes on from WUQG02447181.1 coordinate 34,042, forward strand.
ATATGACTTTAAATTTTGGCTCATTTCAAATTTATTTTTAAGTCATATTTTGTAAAAACTCTCTTAGATAACATTGTTGACAATCTTCCTGGTTTTATATCACACCATCTATTCTGAAGATTCCTTTTGGTAACACTTACATAATGCTTGTTTTTCTAAGTCACAATTATATAAAGGAATTTTGTATTGCTGACTTACACCTGTCATCATATGTCTTTGTCATTCCATAAAGCACAAAAAGATTATGTGCCTCTTGTATAAGTTAGATTCCTATTCCAATTTACTTAGAGAGTATGGATTTCCATATAATCATTGAATTCCATATCAACAAGAACAGGAGGATGCTAGTCATTATTAACATTCTGCTTTTCTTCCTCTAAACTTTCTTGAATATTGAATACATTCTTGTAGAACGAATACATGAAGCTGTTAGTATATCCATGGCTCCTGCCATACATTAACATCTTATTATACTCATCTTTCTTTTTTCATCATTTTTAGTGCAATGAATAATATCCTTTCAAAATATGAATGAAATACTGATTTTTGTAGCTAAAGAAGTCATTTGACCATGCTGGGATCAAAACTATTATTAGTTAGCTTTCTATATACAACTGTTGCTAACAGTTTTACTTTATAGACACATTAACATCAGAAAATGCACATCACATTTATTCTCTTGTTCTATATTTAAAACTACTCCTGAGCTATCATATGTATAAGCCTCTTTAATCTCTTCTCTCCTACCTTGTCTCCTACTCTAACTGATTCTTTCCATATAATAAAAATATACTTAACTAGCAGACCCGTGCCCGGCGTTGCCCGGGCAAATAACTGTATTAGATGACATTCAGGATTTTCTTCAATGGATTCTGAAAATCTTTCCCGTATAGATATGTTTTCCTTTTGAAATATGTGCCTTTTCGAACATTCCCTACTTTGTTTGTTTCTTTCTTTATTAGAAATCAGTCGATTTGCTCAATCTTCTAATGTTTAATTTTCCCGAGTTAAACGCATTCGTTTAGCACCAGAAGTTAATTCATCTAAACAGGTCTTTCTTTTTTGTGGCATTACGAAATGTAGACAACTGTACGACATAAAAAAACGTTACATCAAAACACGTGAAACAACAGTTATAGTCTCGAACCAAGAATATCAAGAAATGCGTGAATTAATCTCAAATACAGATCTTCTTGAAAATAAAAACTTACATGAAAAAAATAATCATTGATTGAAAAAAAC
>WUQG02447182.1:0-13176 GCA_011317285.2 Androctonus mauritanicus
GTATTAAATATAAAAACAAGTTTTATTTATATTTAAAAAAAGAACAAAAATAGTTTGAACATTACAATACTTAAAAAAAAAGAACAATTTCATATAATTTGTTCTAAATTACTCTTAGAGCTTTTATCGCAGAAAATTGCTTGATTGCACCTTTATAATTTATTGTTTTAGATATCGTCTTCTCTATAGAAATTATTGATGATAAATCATTCAGTCGATCTTGTGTTATTGTGTTCGCAAATAACTTTTTAAAATTTTCAGTTTAGAAAAACTGCGCTCAGCTACAGTTACAGATAATATTAACAAAATTCTTAGTGCTATAACAACGTAATTTGTATGAATTTTGACACATTAATATTTTTTTGTTCTTCGTTATACATTTCATATTTTTACAATTCATTTTGGCGCGTTTATCAATCCGGCGCCTGAGGCGGTTGCTTCGCTACTTCACCTGTGGAACCGGACCTGATAGTGTAGCCTATATAATATATTAATAACAATTTACTTTATAAATTTAAAATAATGGTCTTTTGATTTATAAAATGCATATTTCGCTTATCTTTGACATTAACCATAAAACTGTTGATTTCTTTTAATTAAACTAAATCTCACATGAAAGTTATCATGGTGAAGGATAAATGGACCTCTCTTTTTCAGAAATATTCGTTCCGGATTGAGATAAATGTAATACAAATAATCTAAATCGAGATTATTTTCAGCTTCGGATTCGGAGCTGCTATCGTCTGCCATATTCTTTTGCTGGATAATCTACAGAATAAATTTTAACCCACCTAAAATCGGCCAGTTAAATTAGTCGGTAGTTTATCATAGAGATTTGACATCGTGCAACGCAGCAAGTTAAATCTGCAGTTAAAATTAATTTATAAAATTAGAAATTGTATAGAGTAGATGAATTTTTTTCTCTCTTCGAAAAATTTAGCAAAAATGGAAACTTTACAAAACTAAAATATATGTTAAAGATCATTTTATATGCCTATATCAATATCAATTTAACTTTAAGCGAAAGGTGACGTTTAGATAGCTGCAAAGGAAATATGCACAGTAAATAGAAGTGGAATGTTTAGAATACATTATTTACATTCTACAAATAATGAAATTTCCTGAAATTTTGACACTAGAGGTGAGATTTTGATATATCTCGCCAGATAGTTTTGGCTTCTGAGAATGACCGCAGAATATTTTTCACTCTCCTTCACTTTTGATAGATAAATCACTAGAAAATATTGCCTTTTCTTCATCATTTTTAGAATAAGGTATAGAAAATGTTTTTCCCCTGAAGTTCAAAGTGAAATTCATTTTTTTATTTCTACATTTCTAAAGAAAATTTCTCAGTAGTTTTTTTTTTAACAACAACAAAAGGAGTTTTGTCATTGATAAAAGACTGTATATCCTTTTGTAAAGATAATAACTTTTTTTTTCTAATATTGTTTTTATTCTGAAAAAGATTTATATATAATATTTTGTGATGAATATTATTATAGTTCTCTTTTAAAAATTTTCTAAGAATTAAAGAATTTTTGTTTTTTCCCCTCTTTCAATTATTTATTACTTTACCAGAAAAAAGATTTTTTTTTAGAAATTGAAGACAAAAGAGTTAAAAGCTAATTTTAGGAAATGGCAAGAGTTTATCAAATTTATGCATTTTTTTGACTTTTAAAAAATTAAATTTTGAATTATAGAGAATTATTGAATATATTTTAAATTTATTTTCGTTTTTTATAGAAAAGATTTTTATTATATTTATATATAAAAATAGATGCGGCATTCATTAAAGATCAAAAAAAGGATGTTCTTTTAAATCATCTATGAGAAAAATTGCCAATTTTAAAATAATTTTAAAACATTTACGGATTTATTTTTGTTTTTTAAAGCCATAATTTAGTGAAATTTAAAAAAAAATTCTGAATATATTTAAATTTTCACTCATGAATAGAGATTGAAATTTCCATTTTGAATTGTACTGTATTTGTTATATAAAACCCAAAATTAACTTGGAGAAGAAAAAAGTTTGCTCTGAATTTATATTTTTCGTTTTTTAAAGAGGAAAAAAATTACGATTGTCCTACGCTTGTTTACATGATGATTATATTCAAACAAATAAGATAAAATTTCTTCTAAATGCACTTCAAATGTTATCAAACATATAGCCCTATATCGCATCTTGTATAAATATACTATGATGATATAAATGATATAACTGTATAAAAATAGTACATAAAATAAAAATAATTATAGATAATGCAACATTTTTATTTTAAAAAAAAACATTAAATTATTTTTTAATGAAAACAATTTTAATAGTTTAAGAGGGAAGAGAAAAGTTAAAAATTATGTGGAGAAGGAAAAAAAAGATATTTTTAAAATTGTTTTTGTTCTGAGTAGAAATATATTGTATTAAAAAGTTCAAAACAAGTTTATAAAATAATTTTGTTCAGCTTTAAAACTACTGTACTTTTCTGTCAGGTGTTATTGTCAAGTTAAAATAGAAATTAATGACTTTTTTGTTTACTTTTCCTCTTTTGTCGACTTACTCTTTTAATTCAATCCCGATTTTGTGTGTAAATAAGATAACAACTACAGGATAATACTAAAGGACAAATTAAACATCTTTGAATGACAAGATTGTATTTTGTATACGAGCTATTGTAAATACCTCGAATGAACTTTAAAACTACACGATACAAAAACAAAGTGCTTAGAAGTTTTCAAGGAAATTTTGTACGAAGAACTTTCAGAATGTTTAAATATTTTAACAATTTTTTTTTTATTTTAGAAATTACATTTTTTTTTATTTTTCTATTTTAATTCTGAACATGATTGCCAAAATTCCCAAAATACCTCTTATAAGTTTTGACACTTTCTTCAGCTTTTAAGGATTTTGCTCTTCGACGTGTCTACTTGTCAGGATTTGTACAACGTCGTGACGAGATTTCTAGATTTTGTCAATCTTTCAAAAAACTTTGTTTAGGCAATTGCCGAAAAACATAAGAAAGAATTCCTAACAAAATCGTACTAATGTCTAAAAACTTTTCCTATTTGTCACTTAGATTTATGTAATCTTTCTGTTTAGATTTAAAATTGAAATATCTTTCATAATATATATATGTTTTGGTTAAAATTTTGAATTTAAAAAATAATTTTTCTGTTACAAATTTTACTTTTTATATAGAGTACAGTATTATTATAAACATTTTTCTTAGCATATCAGCAACGGGGTTTCAGTCTTTCAATTTTGAAATCATCAAGAAAAGACTTAGAGTTTAATAACAAAGTATTATCTGTTGTGGTTATTATTAAAGTCAACGAGAAAAGCCATTGATTCCTCGACACAATTTGTTGTTAAAGTTTCTCACGGCATTGCTCGGGGAATGCAATTCTTCTTTATTCTTCTCCATCCTACACTTCTTGGCGATCGTTAAGGAGTCACCTGTAAAGATCTCACTCATTTTTTCTGTCCGAGCTCTCAGCTGATGACAAAGTCATCCAGAAAGCAAATCTGCTGTTGCAGCTTAACAATTAGACGAATCAATTTTATCTTTAAGATATAGAAATTATGATGAACTCCAATAAATTTCGAATGCTATATAATGATATGAGTTGTAATGCTTAAAAAATTCATTATTACTAATAGGTTAAGAGTTAACTTTTTTTTATCCATTAATAAGTATTATTTTATACTTTAAAACATTATTTTTAATAAATAAAATTTACATGGCACCAGTATACATATAGCATATGGTGAATAAATGTTCTAGCTTTTATCTATGCAAAATTATTCGAATGGAACAGAATTCTGAACACCTGAATAATTAACATATTATAGACTTATTTAGCTTTAACTTAAACATGATACTAGTTACATCCTCAGAAGGGAATACCTAATATTCTGAGATTAATATTTTGACATTCTTGATGGTGCACTGAATAAATCTTTAATTGAAAATAAAATTTAATTCAATGTTTAATTTGAAGGAACACAAGAGGAAAATTCTAAGTTTATATTAAAAATTCAATATTTGCTTAAGCTTAAAAAGGGTTAAAAAAAGCAAAAATTAAAAGATATGATATGTTTAAATTTTGATTAACAAGTATCGTAAAAAAATCAAAATAAAAATGCATTACTTTACGTAATACATTTTTATTTTGACCTAATAAAATTTTTATGCAAATTAGCAATTTAAAAAGCAAATATTTATATTATATAAACTATATTTACTATAATAAACAGCGCATTAATGACTTTTTATAAATTTAACTATTATTTTTTTAAGATGACTGTATTTATTTATCATTATTTTGTTTGCTTTCTTTTAAATACAATAATATGATGCGAATTTTCTTTATTGAAATTTGGCGAATTTTTGTAAACTTTTGCAAAAAAATCCAATTTTATTTGCATAAAATGAATAAATTTTGGCTTTTATATGATAATTACATCAATTAAAGCTGAAACACAAAACAACTTATTTATTTTTGGAGATTTAAACATTAAAAATAAACAAGAAATTGAATAGTTCCGTCTGAAAAGAAATTCTCTGTTTACTGGAAAATATTATTAATTAGAATAATTATACTTTTTCAAAACATTACACAAATTAATAAGATTATCAGCTGTAAAGTAATTTCTTTGGTAAAGAAATGTTACTTAACCTATTAAGATTACGACTGGTAGTTTAAAGTTACTTAATGGCTAATAGTTATTGAATCTATTAGTTGTTTTTAGGTTAGAGTCAACGACCTTCTAACTGAAAAATTCTTTTATGAAATTTTTTCTTCTAAAAAAATCTCTACATTATTTAAATTATGGGAATATTTCTATCCAATATTGAAAATGGCTAGCTTAAAAAATTCTCGTGTTATCTAAAATATTTTGCATAAAAATTTTTATAAATTAATTTAGAGTATTAAACTTTAAAACATGAAGTGAATTAAAGATCAACCGTAATTAATCCAATAATTCTAAAACTGTATTCAAAATTTTGTTATGATAATTTCCTTGTTGGAAAGAAAATATCAAAGTGCAGAAATAAAGTAATGTATAGGATTTAAGCAAGATAAATTATAGGTTGGAAATATTAATGTAAACAAGGAGATTCTAAAGTACGTCTGAAAACAAACATAAGAGGATTGCTTTGCAAAACAACACTCTTCGTTGTTTTTGTAAGACTATTTAAAGTAAAAATTGTGATCTCTGATATTTAGAAATCTGTCAGTTGAAAAATATGTAATCAAAAATAATGGAATTTTAATAAATCATTTATATATTGTTAAAAAGTAAACAAACTTTATTTAAATTATTTTCATATCTATTTACAGAAAATTTTCTCTTTTTTTTTTCGTTAAAGATCTTTTCTAATATTTTATTGTATAAAAATATTTTATTTCAGTTATGTAAATATATCACTTATAACTTAATTTGAATTTTATCTATTTTTCGAAATGAAAATAAGACTTATAAGATCATCATGATTTCTGATTGCGTGTCTTACAATTATAACTTTGAAACAAATTAGCAGATTCTCATAAAATTTGTAAGGAATGCCAATAAAGGTAACCTTAATGTTCATCACTTAGTCTTCTAGCTTCAACCATTTAAAAATGGAGAATGTTGCAACTTTTCAAGTTTGCTCTTAATGGAAATGATATTGATCTGAGAATGGACTATCAAATACCAATCTTAGATACTCCTTCAATTTAATGACATATTTTAATGGTTTTTTAAAATGAAATTTGGTAGACAATCAGAATATTAAAGACAATTTTAAAGTAAGATATTCTGTAACATCATTCATTTAAAAATGGCGGACGTTCAAACTATGAGTTTCTCCTCTTGATAAATATTAAACTGTTTGGTAGATTTTTATGTAATTCAATAAAGGTAAGCATTTTATTGATGATGACTTTGATGAGATACATTTTAATCCAGTATTTTTAATCATTCCAATATATCGGGATATGTTGGAAAATAAGTCAATTAGTTCTTTCAAGAACTGTTTATTTTATTTAAAAATTAATATTTTTAATTATTTTAAACACACTTAGTTTAAATTATCGATTATCAAAACTATAATTAAACTTAGAATTATCCAGTAAGTTTTTACTTCTAGATACGCAATAAAACTGAATCAACATTAAAAAATAATTCAATGTTTCTATCAGATTATATAAATAACAAGCAGTTATATTTTCCGAACCCCTCCTTTATTTTGGAATGATTAAATATACGGGATTAAAGTGTCATCAAAATCATCATAACTTCTATGTTAAATCTCATAAAAATCTATCAGGGTAACCTCAGAAGATTGAACGTCTGCCATTTTTAAACGGATCATATCTACAGTATTAATTAATCTTACTTTAAATTCAATTTTAATATCTTGATTGCACAGATAAATTTTATAAAATTCAACCAAATAATTCAAAAATCATTAGGAAGAAAACTTTGAAGTTTGAACATCCACCTTTTTTAAAAGGTTGACGTTAAGGGATAGTTGATACGATATCGATATAATTTTCAGACTTGATTTTCGTGAAAATTCAATAATTTTTTCAGAATATATAAAAAGAACATCTTAAAAGTTTGGATGCCTATCATTTTTTAAAAAATTGAGTGCTAGAATTAAACGAAGAGCATTGCAGTTACTTTTAATGCAGAATATCTTTATCAAATTTCATAAAAATATTTTCATTATTTTAAAAATGATTAACGAGAAACAGATAGACAATATAAACTTCATTTTTTCTTAGAAAGTAGATTAAAAATATAATTTTTTTTCCATCATTTGTTTACTAGAAAATTTATATTATAATTGCTTGTAAATGTAAAAAAAAGAAAATCTTTTCTTTAAAATTTCAGCTACTTTGTCTAACAGATTGATTTTTCAAGATTATTAGCTAAAATACAAAAAATTTTATCAAATATATTTTTACTCGAAGTTTTTTAATAAGAATAAAATCCTTGGAACAGATTATTTTGAAAATAAATAAAACATTGAATATATATATATAAAAATCTATGCAATTCTTTGAAGAAGATGGATTATTTTATTCCACTTTATGTAAGTAAACTTAACTGAAATAAATACATTCAAGTTCCATTAAATTCTAATTAAATAAAATTTTTTCTATTATAAAAATTATCTCTGATAAGACTATTTCATTTCAAATTTTCCATAAACAGTGAACGTTTAAAGATCTCCGTCACTTTCTAGAAAACATTCGATTCAAACTCAGTTCCAACATTTAAAATCTGACAAACACAGCGATAGACAATTCCTTCACTTCCGAAGGATTGCTTCTTATAAATTCTGACAGAACAAAAAGCAATTCTTCAAAATTAGTTATTTCAATACCCTTTTTAAAACCGCACTCTACAGAAATCAAATTTTTAAACAAAAAAGTATTCAGAACAAAAAAATTTTATGAAAAATTCTCTTTGGATATACTATATACAGTATAGTGACAGAGTAAGAACTTGATAATTGATAAGAGTATTAATAATAAAAATGATAAATTATTGCATATTAAGTTTTCCAAGAACAATAAAATGATAAGATAGCGTATATTTTTGTCCTAAAATATTTCTCATTTACTAATTAATTATTTAATAAATAATATTTTAATAATTGCTATATAATTTTTGTCTATATATATATATCTATATATATATAAGAACAAAACTCTTCTTCGAAAAAAATATTTCCTTGAATGGTGGAAAGAAAAAAACTGAAAAATAGGTTTCCAGTTTTTCGCTGACATCGTTGAATGCGACTATATAAGAATATTTTATTTTGAACAGGTTCTCTCAGCACTTTTTTCCTTACAAAAGTAATATCAGATTGATTTTTTAACATGTAAGAACATAGTTTGGATATATGAATGCAGACTTAAGCTGAATACAGAATTTGAAAGACTTTAAAAGAAGATAGAATTGATATATGTTAGTTCTTTCTTTAGCAACTTTTCAAATTTCACCCTCAGAAAATTCTGTATTGTAACTGTATATTTTCAGTTATTAAAATAGAGAGAGATGAGGAGTTATCATAATAAAATATTTGCACGCAAGTATTTACGCAGTTGAACTTCTCATATTTTTTGATCATAGAAATTGAAATTTAAAAAAAAAAGAAAATAGGAAAAAAATTATAAATATTTTTAGATTTCAAATTTAGAATCAAATTCGATTCTTTATTATTAAAGTAAAGCGGATAAAACCAAAGTTACGAGAACGAAAATAGATATGACATTATTGACAAGAACTTTAAAATGTCATCAGAAAAATAATCGATGAAAGTAGGCTACTGTTGAAAGTAGACAGAAATTTATTGAAAAAAATTACAAAGAAAAAAAAAATCCATTTAAATTTAAAACTTTTAAATTAAAATATTCTAATTTGATTTATAGAAATTAATTAAACAACCTTAATAAATTAAATAATACTTTCGTACGACTGAACGTATAAAGCTGCATGCACCATTACGTAAAATTATAAAAGATTATTTGAAAAATTCCATTTTAATTAACATACTGAAAAAATAAAAGTGAAAGCACATTTGCTAATTAAATATATATACATTTAATTATGTTAAAAAATCAATTTTAAGTTACCTTTCTTATTGGAACGTTAATAAGTATCAAATTAGTTGAATGCCTCTATTTCTACTTGCGATATTTTTTATTTTAAACTTATTTTATACTTTTTGATGTGATAAAATTGATATAATCAAGTTTACATTATAAAAAACTATTATTACAGATATATTATTATTAATACTACTTACATATCAAAGTAAGGAAAGAATAAATGTATAGATAAGTGAGTAAACCATGATGAAGTACATCACTTGTCAGTCGATAGAAGGAATTATTTGGACGTACAAGTACTTTTATTATTACTTCTAATGAGCAGCATACTTCTCCTAATTGTGAGAACACATTATAGGAATGAGAGTGTTCATTAATAGGCCAAATGTTATAAACATATAAAAAATATCAGATTGTTTTCTTATGCTAGATGTAGAAATTCTATTAGTAGTCAAACTGTAATAAAACTATGCATTAACAGTTTATGATGTATTAAACTATCAGAAAATCGAAAAGATGAAGAAATTTGTCTAACTTTGCTAGAATAATAAAACTAACACAATAATTATATCTAGATCTGTGATTAAGTCGATCTGAGAGAATTTATATAGGAAAATTGCTACTTTTGTTTCATCGTATCTTCTAAAATTTCAATAGTCTACAATAAATAATTTTGAAGTTTATAAAATGTAATTAATTTAAATTGAAATTTAAATTAATTACATATCAAGATATTCTTAATTTTGAAAAGGTACTTTTGAAATTAAAAATATCTTGATATGTTTCGATTGATATGCCAATCAATATTGAAAACAAAGAAGCCTTAATTCTCTTTATTCAATTTCTGTATTGATAATTATAAATTAGAAATATCATATACTATTGTTTGATCATAGAAAGAACCTAAATCATGATTCATTAAGATTTATAATATTTTTAATAACTTCTTTAAAAAATGAAACAAAAAACAAAGATTTTTTACTGCTACAAATCTGATAATTATACTCATTGTTCCATTAATTTTTATATAAAATGGAATTGCAAGCAAATATAATATAATTGTTACTATTAATATTATTAACGTACTTTCTTAAAGGAAAGTGAGACATACAGCATAAAATTACCATAACTATCTGCCAATATCGCTAATTAATAAGTTTTAAATTTTCACGAAATCCGGTGTGAACTTTTTAAAATTTGAACAATTTACCGCCTAATAGATTTTCACAAAAGCTATTAAAAGTAATCTCGATGCTGCGTCATTTAACTCTACATTCAATGGTGAAAAAATGGCGAAAATTTAAAGTTCTGAAATACTCTTTTAATATATCTTTAATAAATTATTAGATTTTTAAAGACATTTAGCTAAAAGATCAAATATTTTAAGATAATCTCGAAAATATAATAGTTAATCACTTTTCTTCAACCATTGCCTTGTTGTTAAAGGCAATGGTTGAAGAAAAGTGATATAACCAGAATTCTCCAGGATGGTAAATCAACTTACCATCCTGGAGGACTCTGGTTGAAATCCGGTCTCATACAGTTTCAGAAAGAATCAGGATCCCCCATTGAATCCTATCCTTCAAACTACCGGTTGACCCCATCATGGGTGTTAGTCAGCCTGTGATGTGCTCTACAAGTAGCAATCGCCAGATAAAGTATATTCCTTGTGCAATATGGCAGCTTAACTATACTAACCTAACTTTCTTCGATCATTAAAAAATGACAAAAATTCAAATTTTGACGGTTTCTTCCTAACAAACTTTTAAACTATTTGATTAATTTTTATGAAATTTTACAGATTGCCAGACCATTAATGACTACTTTTAAATGAGGTTAATTAATCCTGCAACTTCAATGTTAAAATGGCGCATGTTCAAATTTCTGAGTTTCTTACAATAATTATGGAACGATTCGATAGATTTTTATGATATTAAACATATTGATTATGACGGTGAAGATAATCATGGGGACATGTGTTTTGATTAAAAAGCCTTTAATCATTCTAAAATAAACGACACATTTGGAAATTAATACAGCAAATAATTCCAGAACTATTTGTTGTATTAATTTTCATCTTGATAAAAGAGCTGAAACGAAGAATGATTAAAAAGAAACTCGTCTTAATGTCTATGTAATCATCTGTAGTCTGGGATTTCTGCTTCTACTACGATATGCAAGTTTTATTAGAAACAATTGTCATAACGATCGTATTGGAAAAACCAAGGTTATTTTAACTGCAAAACATTAATCAATTACTATTTTTAATAACTGAAAACTATTATTGTCAACCGCTTTTCTTTTTGAAGCTATTTTCGCCTTCATTAAAACAGAATCACGAAATTATTAAAGTGTCATTAAGTAATATACAGTATGCTTTTTGATAAATTAATTGAAATAATTTTTTTTTTTTTTCAAACTACTAGAGGTTAAATTTTCAAATCAATAATTATTTAGAAAAAATCGATTTTAAATAATTTGTTCGCTTAAATATTAAAAATGCAAACTTAAATAAACATCATTGCAGCTTCTTTAATAAATTAATTAACGTTAAAACAAAATTTTTAAAGATTTATTTTTATTAGAGATAACTTTCAATTAAAACAATAAATCTAATATAAGCACATAAGTTAATTAAAAAAATTAAATAATGAATTGAAGTGTTTCATGTGCACTTTTTTAAAGATGGAAGCGAATAATTTATCAAAAAACATTTACATTTTTAAAATAAATTTTCTAAAATATTATTATTATTTTGATATGCCATTTTTATATATTATTATTATTTAAATATATTAATTAATATCGAGTGAACTTTGATCTTATACATCATTAATTAATATTTCCCACAATTATTTATAACGAATCTTTAATTTGCTTTTGGAAAATGGTTTTGTCGAACGAATTTAATGAATGTCTAAAACAAAAATAAAAATTTTATGATGTTAATGAAAAGTTTTAACAAGTTCAAATTTTTCGGATTGATAAAATTCAGGATGCTTTCAAATTTAAAACTACATTTCCTCTTCATTTTTCATTTTCGGCGTAAAAACTGACAAAAAAATAGAGTTATCTTTAAGGATCAATACATGATATAGATGAAAAAGTATTGATTCAAATTAATAAATTATTTTGCACACTGATCAAAATTCATTGATCAGTGTGCAAAAGAAGCCCAATGATCTTTTGACATACTTTCATCAATTCGGACCGGATTGAATTTACTTGTTAGTCATTTAAATATCTAAATTTAAAACTATTCAAGTATTTTTAAAGATAAAAAGCGGTATATATCTTAAATAGTATCGATATTAAAGAATAAATCATATTAAATCTTAAATAGTTCTAATATATTTTACTAAAATAATGATGATTAAATAAATTAATCATCAATCAAGGATTTTTTCTGTATTAATTTAAAATATTTGCACAAAAACAATCTTGTTATGTGAACATTTTATCTCTTTTATTAGAAAATCCTTGAATATAATTCACAAGGCATATAAAAATATTTCTATGTATTATTCAAATTTATACTAAGAAAAAAAATCAACTTAAAAATAAATGAAATTTCTAACAGTTAATCTAGAAAAATAATCTTGTTAAACAAACAAATGATCAAAGAATGAAATGCTATTAAAATATAAGAAGAATTATATATAGTTGAATAGAGAAAATTAGTTAAAATTATTAAAATCGCAAAAATTTAATATTTAAGCTATCTGAGCTAAAATTAAATATTTTTAAATTGATTTATTCAAAATAAATAAGTGAATATTTACTTATTTATTTATTTTGAATGAGTTAAAACTATCTAATTATAATTCAAGCAACAGATTGAATAAATTCTAGACTAGATTATAGTGGAATATTTTTTTATATTGAATAATATAAAAAAATATTCCACTATAATCTAGTCTATTAAATTCATTCAGAAACCGCATAATCTAAGGCATAATTTACAAATTAATGCAACTGCAAGTGATAACTTTTCTGAATTTCATAGTGAATGTTGCAATATAAACAAAAAGACAATAACTGATTGAGTGATCTACAGGATTATTATATATTTCTTCTATATTATATATAAAATGCGATATTTGTTCTTCATAGACTCTCACACTGTTTGATATATCGGAACCAAATTTTGCTTAGCGACTTCTTGTGATCCTGCGGGTAACATGGACTATCCTAGGTAAAGATCACTCCTTAGGTGGGACGTTTGGAGATGGCAATAAAATCACATATTTAACTCCTTCAGATTTTTGTTCAAATTTGAGATGCTGTCAGAGTAATGCAGTATTTGTGACATCATCGTGAAATACTAATGGATGACGTCACAATAACATTTCTGTACAACGGCATAATGATATGAAATTGATGGCATCACTATGATGCAACAATAGGTGATATCACAAAAATTATTGATGTATGACATTACTATAATACAGGGGTCACCAAACTACGGCTCGCGGACCGGATCCGGCCCGCGACGCCAGTTTATCAGGCCCGCCGACGGTACTTGAATTTGCTTGATAAAATGTATGGAAGACGAGACGTTGTGATACAATT